>WMED01011516.1:0-15226 GCA_019650415.1 Pipa parva
GTCGCCCGAACTGTTCGCACTACTTCGGACAATGGTGAATTCCCCCCATAGTCTTTAATAAATCTCTAAGCCAGCTTGTACAGTAATTGTCAATACAGATTAGCTTTTTGTTGGTTTTTTTTTTGTTTTTAATTATTATTATATTTTCAGAAATCTAGTATTGTTCATCAGATAAAATTAAATATAAATAGGAGAGAAGTAAGAAAAACATCTCATATAAAGAAACAGAGATGGGTTGATCACTAATTTTCTTTAAATTCTAAAAAGTTTTATTTACTGAAATTAAACAAATACCTATGACTGAGGGAACAACGGAAGTACCATAGTAGTCAATTTAAGAATCCTCTTGTCTCATATTTAAACTTAATTACTGGGTACGTAATAGTGTCTTCACAGTCTGAAGTGTAGGAGCCGTTCAGTGATATAGCACCTCTTGATTTGTTAATTCTAGCCACTTTAGTGGGGATGATGTCATAGACAATTCCTGAAGTATATATTGATGGATTTCACAAATTAGAGAGTCACTTTTTGCACTTTAATTAATATCACTTCTTATCTAAATGATGAAACACGAATGATAACAGAATTAGCATTACAAATATGTGTATTGGTAAATTGCATTTTCTGGTTAGTATTGGTGGATTTAGCAGACATGAAGGTGGTCCGAGTATTATTATTATCATCAGATTTTAGCAGAAATAGACTGACATTTCCAGCATAGGCAGTATAATTTGATAAAAGGCAACCATATTCATGCTCTGAAGGATGTGACAGCTCTGTGTGATAGCATCACTACTTTTTTCAGGGTCTGTATTAGGTATTAACAAGCATAGACTGACTACACATACCAGCGTGCTCTGTGACATAAAAACAGTAAATAATAGGCTTGCTCTGTATAAGTTGATAGCAGATAGTATACATTTCCCAGCGTGCTCTGTGTGAGGTTGTAGCATGTAGCAAAAATGAATATTATAGACTGCAGATCACATAGAATCATTAATATTACACAATGCTGCATAAAAACCATGCTGCTACAATTCACAACCAATTCTGCACCACTAGACTGCAGGGCCACTAACAGTAAGAAACAAACTGTATTGCTATGGGCAGAGCCGGCTATGGGGTCCCCAACAGCTAAGTAAACCAGTGTGGCCCAGCTAGACTGTAATATGTGCAATGACATTCTGGGCTCAGACCAGTGTAACTGGGCAGTCTTTAGTGTAAATAGTGGTGTAAAAACATGTAAAGGGGACCCTGTTTGTCAGGTTGTGGTGGGCCCTGTGTAAAACTGTACACCTGGCAGACAACTAAGCCAGGAATTTGCAGGCTCCTGCTCACAACAGCACCCAGCATGCACTGTAAGACACAGAGAAACATATACATCTCATGCTGGCAACTTGTTAATTTATGACCTTTTCACAACTGGTTAAAGAAACTTGGTAAAAAAGCTACTTTGCGTTCATTTTTTACAGTAATGCTATTTTTCCATGATATAAATTACAACCCCCAATTTAAAACCTTTGGCAAAAAAAATCAGAACTTAAACAAAATACGATGGAATGAGACGCATTAAGTGAATCTCTAATTAAAGTCCATAAGATTTTTTTTAGCTGCAGCAGCTTCTTATACAAATGATGGGAAGTTTTCTAGTAGAGAATGTTGGTAAAATGTAAGTTGTCTTCTGATTGTTTAGTACCTTACCTTATGCTCATTACAGTTATATATACTGATATCTTCCTTTGCTTTTTTAGCTCATTGATTGGCGGTAAAAGCAAGGAATCAGTCACATCAGAGACTTCAAACCAAACTAGTGATTATCAGTCCGGGTATCATTCTGACGATACGGAGCCAGTCACAGATTCCAATGAGAAAACACTACTCCTGAGAAGAAATTCTTCTTTAGACATAAGCATCAGTGATTCTATTCAAAAGGAAGCTGTAATTCATTTAAATACAAATGTCTGACACTTCTTTTGTACCCACAAGATTCTCAGAGATTAAGAACTGCATATTCTATTCTTATGCAATTTACAGAATAATCTAAGGATAATCATGTGTATATGTTGACATTCTGAAGGATTCTATGAAACATATTTACACATCAGAAGGATGAATGAAGGATGAACAGTCCAAATCCTGATTATATCTGTTGTCCAAGTGCCTTCTGGAACCTTGATCAGCCTCTGCTGCAAAAAAGGATGTGGTTCTACAGGAGCCATATGTCTTGTATTGTCACTGGGTGTCCGTAGATAAATTCTAATAGACTATCCTGTTCATTGAAGGACATAGTAAGACTGTGTAACAGTGATTAAAACCACAGAATATATGATGGTCATTGGACTTATTTTGGGAATACTTACCAAATC
The DNA here is from genome assembly GCA_019650415.1 of Pipa parva. Lineage (NCBI taxonomy): Eukaryota > Metazoa > Chordata > Amphibia > Anura > Pipidae > Pipa > Pipa parva. The sequence goes on from WMED01011516.1 coordinate 2,367, forward strand.
AACCTGATCTTCATCTTTCTTCAGAACTGTGAAAAATGTAATGTATACTGCACTATTTTGAGTTATTTTTTCACTTTGCATTGACCACTTGTACTACTGTGTAGATAAAACTAAACTGGAAGCCAAGCGGAATTTTGGAGCTCTCATGCAGTATTATGATGACTGGATCCATGATCATCCATTTTTACATGAATCTACTGTTTTTAAACTGTTCTGGCCACTGTTCACTTCACAGCTGTCCAGTGCTATGTTTAATGCAATGCCCAGGTATTGAGACGTTTGGGTGACAACGACTTCCCTCTTTTGGATAAGTAAAAAAAGCTGAACTAAAGTGAACTGATGTTCTAGTTTTTAATTTAAAGTTAGGCAGCACCTGCACAGGGGCGTACCTGGTTGGAATTATGGGTAGATTCTACAGCATTTAAGCTAAGACTATTGAGCTGATTTTCTAGTTGACTCATATACAGTATAATATAGATATCATTTTTTTACATTGTTTACCTTAGCAATTGTCCTAGAATCTGTGTTGCCTAAAACAGGAGGTAAATGTTAGCCTGTCTGGTACTTGCTGTTCTCTCATTCTCTCAGAAAAAATTACTGAATACAATGTAATGCTTTTGTTCAGCACATGTTAAACAAATAAAATCTGATAACAGCCTGCTGCAATAATAGTGTTAAGCAGAAAGATACACAAATTATTTGCTATGCTTGAATAAAAGTAATGCAGCTATGCCATTAATACTTTATAATAAAATTCTTAGCATTAGCTTTATAAGCTAATGTATTTTCTTTTGACAACATATATCAGATTTACCTAATGGTAACTAATATGCATTATTTTTTGCAGAACAGCAGTATTTCGTATTTCTCCTGTTAGCAGTAACATGTCTCTGAAGTTTAGGTAGACATCTATTTAGCTATTGAAATGTATATTTTATATGGAGATATTACGGTATATTAAATGATGCCACAACTTTTTGACAATACAGTAATAATCTTACAGATCTGACAACACAGTGTTTACATTGCTGTATTTTTCAAGCACAGTGAGGCACTATCCAGATAAGCTTGTGCAAATTACCCATTATTAGAAATATCTAATATAGGAGTTATGACAGGATTGGATTCAGGTCTGCCTGTGTCACAGCCAATCAAGTCAGCCATCTAAGCTAAGTTAGCCCTTATCTAATGTTATAACAGTATGATCCATAGGTAATTATAACAGTATTAATATTACTTCTAATGACGGCACTGATTTAAAAGCATTACAATACTGGGGTTTCTGGGTTATTGACTAAATTGAGAATTCTACAGTCGAATTCTCAAACAGTGTATTCCCATAGCAAATCTGCATTCCTGACAATTTTAAACTTGCGACCGTGACAATATTCCTATACTGAAGTCACAACTGCGATAGTTGCAGTCTACTGCGACCCTCTTCAGCTGGCGAATTCACACACCTTTACACAACAATTTGGACTTTAGCCAATAACCCCCTCAGTATTTGCAATTTTCCATCTCTGTGTATGCTGTACTTAAAGGAATCCTGTAAGTAAAAATAAAAAGCTGAATTTATACCCAGACTATCTATATGTAAACTTATAGGGAGGGAATGTTGCGTAAAACAGTGTAGTGTTGGAAAAATGTTTACATTTAGGTTAGTCGTTTTGTTTGGTTGTGTGGGGGAGTTTGTTTTCTCATGCAAAAACAGAGTTAAAAAAGGGGCATTATAGCTGGTTGCATGCTCGATCCTCATGTTCAGTGAACAGAAGTCAGATGTGGTCATACATCTGCACAGAACAGATCTGGTAGAATTGGGCAGGCATCAAGGTTAAGTACTATGCAAAATATCTTTTAAAAAGTGATAAGCAGTACTGAATGAGATATAGCACTCTGCCTGCCTAACTTTCCCACTTCTGTGTAACTGTGACATAGTCACATACTGTATAGTCTAGAATTGGGCAGGCAACCAGGCATAGCACTTCTCTTTTGACTGTAATGAAACAGAAGCATTTGGAATTTGTAATGCAAATACAGTAAAACAAAATAAATTCAGATCTGTAGCTCAGGCTTTACTTACCCAGAAGCTGGAGATCCCCTTTAACAACATATAATACACATATATAAATGGAATCTGAGAGTCTAACAAAGTGAAAGTATTATGGTTTGTGGAAGAGCAGAGTAAATATACCATTTTTGTATGAAGGAAGAATATTTGATGTGACTGAAAATAACAATGTTTAAGCTTGTGTTTATAGTTAAAAGTAATGATTATGTAATGACAGAATCCCTTTAATTCAGCTGAAAACATTTGACTGCCTAAATGCAAAGGTTGTCAAACAGTTCGGTTATATTAATTGTGCTAAGAGACTAATTTAGCCATAGCTATAATAACTGCTGGATTTACATCTCAGGAAATTTGTGCAAATAATCACAGACTAAATAATGCAGTGAATTGAAGTGCTTTGTGACTTATAACCTCATGCAACTGTAATCATGATCTGACTCATGTCAGATCCAATATTTGAACATGAAAAATTATTTTTTGTTTTTAGAATTCATTGCCTGGATCTCCCTGCCTATGTCCTTCTGGCCAAGCTACTTGTAGGCATTTGCCTGTGGTGATTATAAGGAAACCTGGCATCATGTTGTATAATTAAGGTCCACTGATATAGGGAAATGTAGAGACATGTATATAAGTCCAGTGTGGTTTAAGGTGTATATATAAAGAACAATGCTAACAATATGTTTGATACTCGTAATATCCAACTATTTTTTTAGCTACCATGCTGCCTTATTTTTAAAAGAAAGAATATTTTATATTTGAGATATTGAACCAAATATTTTATGATGCCAAAGGCAAGAGAGTTTTTTATATTTCAGGTTCATTTTGTGCAGAATGTGGTTACAATGTTACAAATAAGCTAATTAGTAAATGCATTAGAGGACTGACATTTTGTTGCTGGATTTAAGGAGCTTTACAAGAAGTATGAACACAGTAGGTCTAATTTAACATTTTAATCATACTGTATGTTTTGTATAAATGTGTGAACTTCCAGTTGTGTATCCTTATTTAATTAAACTGATTATTTTTACAAATAAAAATACCTCTCCTTTTTTTTTTTGGACAGCATGATTTATTTTATGTTTGTAAGTATTTGAGAGTGGAAAAGCACATTTTAAATGAAAAATTTGATTTGCATGTTGATAAATACTTACAGGTCCAAAAGGATATAAGTGAAAACCTATGTATAACTGCATGGTTAATGGAAAATTGCTCAAATAGAAACATACAGGTAGTTTGGAAAGTTAAAACAAAAATTAATAAACATACCCCTTAGTCCTCAAGGCTTATGATAACATATATTTCTATGATTTATCTATGTTCACAGTGTCACAATTTGCATTATTCAAATGTCTGGAGCTTTTTAGACTGCATCTTTTCAGGTGCAGTACCTTAGCACAGTGATGCCCAACCTTTTTTGAACTGGGGGCCATATAAAATTGCGACCCGCGTGTCACGGGCCTCTTCAAAGTCGTGACTTTTAAAACTGCAATAGCGACAAATTTTAAAGTAACAGCTACAACAATTGTCCATAGTAAAGTTGTGACTGTGACAATATTCTCAATATAAAGACGTGACTGTGACAATAACAGTCTATTGCGACTGTCTTTAGCTGGCGAATTCACAGTTATATGCAACATTTGAGATTTCAGAATTCAGGCCGAGAGCTGGATAGCATCGCGTAAGGCCTGCGGGCCATTGGTTGGGCTTCACTGCCTTAGCACAACAAGGTTAGGAAAACAACAGTGGCCACTGTCTACCAACTGAATAGCCAGATATATTGAAATGGATGGGCAGCTGATATTTCTTTTTTTCTATCATGTTTATGTAGGTTTTGCATTTTCACATCATAACATATTAAAATTAGAAAGAATGAACATATCCACTTACTGCCAAGGTTTTATGCAGTAACTTTGTAGGACAGCACCAATTCCCTCTTAGTCACAATTTAAAGGGGTCATAGAAGGGATGGTGAGTCAGCAGGTTGTAGTTACAGCATTTAGAAATATATAGAGCAGCGGATCTCAACCTGTGGGTCGCGACCCCATTTGGGGTCGAATGATGATTTGCCTGGGTTCGCCTAAGACCATTGGAAATATAATGGTTAAATGGGGTTGCCAATAATAATTAATAAATGGGGGTCACCAAATCACGGGGAATTATACTAAAGGGTCATGGCAATAAAAAAGTTGAGAACCACTGATATAGAGCATACCAATAACTGAAATTAAAGATCCTATAGTCCTAAATCTAAAATTAGTTTATTGTCTTGCTGCAGGGCATTGTTGGAGTGAAATGCTGGGCCCACCAGGAAATTAGAGATCAAGGGTCCACTAAGCAAAAAACTGTCTATTCAATCCCCCCATCATTTGTCTCCAAACCTCTACCTGCTTTGCACTACCTTAAGAAACATGTCACAATGGTGTAGTTTGAAACTCCTTAAGATCCAATTGAGGCTTGGCCCAGAGCCGGACTGTCCTGCTGGGACCCCGAGAATATTCCTGAGAGGACATGACTGAGATTCTCCCTCCGACGATATCATACGTGTCCTGATGGGCACAGGTACCCCAGTCAGACACAGCCTTGGACCACCAGGAGTTTCCCTTTGCCCCAGTGGTTTAGACCAAGAATGCTGCATAGTGCTAAAAATTAGAGGATTATCTTTTAACTAATACATAATACTACCGCTAAATTATTTGCCTATAATTACTAAATTAACTAAATGAATACATTAGTGCTCATCACATCAAGTCACCACTGGGAATCATTCCAAGCTTTGTCATGGAAAATTACATATTGGGTGACACCTGGACATGTATGTCATTTTCAGCTGTATTAAAATATGTTTTACATCTGTTTTTCTCAGGAGTGATGAAGGCATGGCATGTTAAGAGAAACAGATGTTATCTTAATCATATTTCGTTTTCATCAGTAATTATTTAAAAACATGAAAAGCTTTAGGCAAGTAAGTTATAAACAAAAGACTGGGAAAATGTCATACTAAATATATGTTTATGAATAAACATACATAATAAACTCTAGCAAGCAGATCCACTGAATCTTCTCTAAAATAACCATTGTTTACCATGTGATCCAAGCCTGAGTTTCCTCCAGCAAATGCTAGCCATTCCACCATATTGGGAATTTATTTAAATGGACTTTTGGCACAATATGGTCTATTTTACTATATTGCTGGTTCTCCTCATGAAGTTGGGTGCAGTACCCAACAGAACATGCCGAGGCAGTTTGGACAACGCATTGACTTGTTCACAGCTAGCGGTGAACAACCATACACCAAGCCAAGTAATGTTATCTATGTCTAACCCTTACATTTTCTAAATGTGTATTTTCTAATATGTGAAAACCAAGTAATAAATGGTTTTACACTATATTTGCTGCATTTACATTTTATATAAGGTGATGTACAAGATTTAACTGTAAATTTGCTGAGTACCGAACCTACTCCAGGAACTTAAATACAAACATACATAAACTAGTTCTGAACATGCCAGGATTAATAATGGTAGGTGTATAGCACACCAAATATTTATTTTATCAATTTAAAATCCATATAATTTTTGTCCATATAAATCTAAATCAGGTATTATCCTCCTGTTTCTTCTGCACTTCTTTCTCACCTCTGGTAATCATGGCTTCTCTGTTTCTGCCTTCTCAATGTGTTTCCTGAAAAGAGCAAAACACATTAAGCATTTCAGCACTTTTAAGTAAAGCCTTGTAGGTTTGTACATGAAGAGCACAAGTGTTTGGTAAATCAAACTGATGCACTAAATGGATTCTTAGATACAATTAATCTTTTGGGTTGGGGGGAGGGGGACTGTTGCAGTAGGTTCCATCTTAAATTCATGTGTGCGAGTTCTAGGAGACACCTGAGAAAAAACACATGCTCTATGATTATGAGACAGCATTGAAGTTTTGAGGATTCAAATTGATCTTATCAGTATAAATACACATACAAGATCTGGGGAACTGCAACTGCTTGAATTCCTTCTGCCTGCTTCAGACACAGACAACAATTCCCACTTGCCTATAATGGTGGGTGTAGACTGCACAATACAGCCAGCAAATGATCATCTGAATGACAGGCAAAAGACCAATACATACCAATCAATTACCTTTCATTAATGGGGCACAAATGCCTTTAAATATACATAAAATAATATCTGCTGTGTTATTCGTGTTTCTAACTATAATAGTTTAGAAATAGTGCATAAATTGTAATAAACATCTTTAATAAGGCATCAGTGTAACTCTTATATTTCACAGTCTATAATCTACTATGCTGTTTAGAATGTTCAGAGCACCTACAGCTGATTGAACACAATGTAAAATCAAATGCGAGGTAAAGTAACCTGCAGGTAGAAAGGTTCCAGTCTAACTGATATAAACTGAATATTTCAATTAGAATCTACAAACTGTATTATCAATAGAAAAAAATTAGCATTTTGACTAAAAGCTTCCAAATATTAAGATTTATTATTGTGCATATTTATATAGTGCTTTGCAGAGGATTATCACTCCATAGTACAATTCCTGTTCCTATGGAGCTTACAATCTAGTTTTCCCTGTACAGACACACTCAGACTAGGGCCAATTTAGTCAAGCTTAAATTTATTTAGTATGTTTTTGTATCGTGGGAGGAAACCCACACAAGCAGGGGGAGAACAAACTTCATGATGATGATGTCCACTCCAGGGGGAATCTGAACCCACGGACTCAGGGGGTAATTCACTAAGCTCCGAAGTGAGCTGCGTACTGTTCGCCTCACTTCGGAGTTACTGAGCTGCGCATGCTGATGTCCTGCGCGCGGATATCAGCATGCGCATTAAAGGGAATTCCCCTCCCGGCGAGGAGACTCTTATGCTCTTGCCGAGACGGAATTCCCTTTAATGCGCATGCTGATGTCCGCGCGCAGGACATCAGCATGCGCAGCTCAGTAACTCCGAAGTGAGGCGAACAGTACGCAGCTCACTTCAGAGCTTAGTGAATTACCCCCTCAGTGTAGCAAGACAGCAGTGCTAATTACTACTAGCAAACTAATAAATACTGAATGGAAATCATTACTGTCCCTGTTAGTATAAGATTTCTAAAAAAAAAACCAACAAATTATTGATTGGATTATGTGCAGGATTTTTTATATGCACCTAACAAGGCAGTATGGCTGGCATCAACTGAGACCAGCTGTAGTCATGTGCAGTTGATCAATCAATGGTCAGGTGTTTCTGACTCATCTGCACAGCGAAAATATCTCTTCATCAATGCCTCTGCCAGCTTATCTTAGTGTTTGATCTTTTGCCCTGGTGTAGACAAAGATATGACATTTTGAAATGTTTGTTTAAAAATGACAAAAAATGACTGTCTATACCAATCTTAACAAAATGGAGTGATCATTGTATAATAAGTTATAAATATCATTACTAGAACTTTCGCCAGATATGAAGGTGAGTAAATAACAAAGTCTTTATTTTAGCATGGTCTCTTGGAAACACAAGAACAACACAATGCAGTGGTTAGGAAGGAAATGAAACTGTAAGACTGTCTATCAGATGCAGCTCTGATAAAGTCTAAATTCTCAGGCATGGTGGAAATACCATACGGATTTCAATGGCCAGTATATTCTAACAGATATTTGGTAACTGACTCATCTCCTCCTAGTTTTTTTTTTTTTTTTTTTAGAAATGTGACATTTCACCAAAAACACCTCTGAATATTTTTTTTTATATTTTTTATAGAAAAAGATACAAGGCATTTTGTCCCAGTTGTTATTGTCCCAAAGCAATGTAACCCAAAAAATAAAAAATAAAATAAAATGTAAGCAACTACTAAACAAATATGCAGGGTGCCTGCCTAAGGCAAGGGTCTTAAACATGTGGTCACTTAGGCTGTCATCTTCGGCTCGTGGAGTGAAGGCTGAGGGAGTAGCTTGCCCATAGTAGCGCAGGGTGAGCCTTCACAAATCCTGAAATGGCATGGGGGTGTAGTGTTGCACCATTACCAACAACTGAACACCTGGTCTGCGGTACGAGAAAAAATTGGCAGGGGGCGGAGCATATTGAATTTGAAGGGAATGTGGCTTGTCAACTTCAATTTTTTTCCCCTCACACATCCTTTACCTAAAGCAAGTAAATGGGATTAATTGCTCTGGTGATTTTCCACATAATAGGGCCTTACCTATAGAGATTTAGCCAGAGGTATCCCAGTTAGGGTCTGAGTGACAGACAGGCCTGAATGAGTATTGTTTGTTATCAAACCTAGATATCCAAATCTGATATGTGCCGCACTTATTCTGTCATTTAGAGGTGGTAATCTCTGATCTGTGTTACTGATGTATAATTGTGTTAGTTATATTTGTGAGTATCTAGAATGTGTGAACTTACCCTTTACTGTAAACTGTTCCACTGTTGTAACAAACAAAACCTTCCTGTCAACCATCATTAATGTTGCGCAAGGGGTAAATGCATAGGATATCTCCACTGAAGACTGTGATAGTTTTGGGGCATGTAAATAGAATGCATGCTGGATATGGGGTTGCATTTCCCAGAGGTCACCAGTAAAGGGATGGATATAGTATTCAATGTCATCTGAGATCACACGCATAAAGAAAAACATACTTGCCTGGGCACTGATTGCAAAGTGTTGACTGTACGTACGCTATACTATTTCTTAATCAGGACCAGTTGGTATTCACTTTTACTATGTGCCTATTAATATTTAGGAATCAGTACTTGTTAAACTTCTACGTTATGTCTCTGTTTTTAAAAAGAAGGGATTTGTGATGTTTTACCATTGTCCTAAAACACAAAGACTTTGCTTTCTTGACTATTTATTCCTAATGTCAATTTGGGGTCTAGTTCCCATAGTTGTTTCTTTTCTCACTGGACAAAAAATTGAATGTTTTTAGACTAAGCAGGAAGTGGCAAAAGTTTAAATACCCAGCCTAATTTTCATCATGCACACGTAATAAATCCTTTTGTATTCTGCGGGGGGGAACCTGTCCTTGTAATATCACATTCTGAAAAAAGAAACTCACCAACAAACCAATGCCCAAAATACATTTGTGTTTTCTGTAAGGAAATGTATGAGAATTTGCATATAAACTGATATATAATGGTTGTTTTAACTTGACTGAAATAATAATCAGGCCAAAACCACTGGTTATGATAATAAATATTAGGGCTGCCAATAAGAAATCATGAGCCCACCTTACAAACTGAGGAATGCGAAACCACAAAACTAAGTGCTGAATTTCTGCAGTTAAGCTTCAAAAGAGGCGTAGAGGTATACGTAAATCGTCAGGCGTTTGGGGATACTGGGGAGGAGTATTTAACTACAATACTGACTTTAGTTAGCACACAACACTTTTTCCTAAAAGCTGCACTTTCGATAAGGCTTGGCCACCTTGTGCCCATCCACTGCTCTAGGAGAAACAGAAATGTTTTTAGACTAAGCAGGAAGTGGCAAAAGTTTAAATACCCAGCCTAATTTTCATCATGCACACGTAATAAATCCTTTTGTATTCTGCGGGGGGGAACCTGTCCTTGTAATATCACATTCTGAAAATAATCCCACTGCTCTAGGAGAAAAAGAAATGACTTCTAAACAGGCTGAGGAGGCTAAGGTACTGGGTTTCGGATCACTTTGAAGTGTAAATGGGCTGTTTTTTATTTCCTGACATTGTGAATGGATGCTGTCATATATAACAGCAAAGAATATATAGGTGAACAGAGACAGAGGGACAATTATTATGATTTAAAAATGGGGTAATCTGGATAGGCAAGAGCCCGAGTTTTCACCCAAGTTTGTCTACGGTACTTATACCACTGTAATCATTTACAGTTCCTAGTTACTGAGGAAATTGCACAAGGACAGAAATTAGAACTAGGAGGGACAAACAAATAAAGGTGTGTTATATAAAGTTATACTTGATTTCACATTTTTAGACTAGAGTAAGCTAAATCAGCAAATTCCCAGGTATGATCCATATATAACAAATGGTAGGATTAAGCCAGTAATTCATTACATGTCTCCTTTGTGTTATACAGCCAGGAAAGGAGGAAGATGGCCACTTGGGAATCTAAGTACTGAATTAATATACTAGCGGTCGTGGTATTTGGTTCACACGGAAGTCTAAATAAAAGTCTGATCAGCCCAGTCTATTCTTAGATTACTACCACCTTCTTGTCTATTGTGTTTAGAATTCCTTTTGTTTCACAAACAATCTACCATTTATTAATGCAGAAAATGTAGCAGGTTTGGAGAATGAACATTTTATCAATCTTGCAAATTCTGTTTTTATTTTTGGTGTTGCTTTTTTTTTTTCAAACCCCTATGCAATGTATGCCTATAAGAAGCTTGCCACAGGAGGAATTACTTACACTTTCCTGGATAATTCCAGGATTTCTTCTCTTTCCTAATCACACATAAAACTGCTTTTGGAAAAGAGCAGTTAATCTGTAGATGGAGGAGGAGCATCTTGACAGGAAAGAGATTATATAGATTAACTATAGTCAGGATCTAGGTTTCATAATATGATAAACATTCAGTCTGGAGACTCCAGAGGTTCTATAGACTGGAGCAGCAATGCACTGCTGACACATCTCTTCTAAGAAAGAGGGGCCTTTTCCCGCTGCAGTATTTAACTGGTGTTAAGTTGTGCATGGCTTGTTATGCCCTGTAACATCATAAAATACAAAGATCAGCAGCAAATTGTCTGTCAGAGTACTAAATGTTCATTTTAAAGTAAACATCCCTTTTCATGCTAATGACTGCTTCTTGGCACACTCATGCATAAACTAATTATTTCTTCTGGCAGGGGAAGTCTAAGATGGTGGTCTTGTATCTGCATGTTATACACTCCAGTGACCACAGCTGAGCTCTGAAGTCCACTAGAGAACCTATTCTTTCTCTTCAGTTCAATCTCCTCTTATAATGTAAACAAAATGGACAAGTAGAAGGATCATTTTTTTCACACCTGATCAGTCACAGAAAATCTTGAGTACCATGACTAATATAACCTGAGAACTTATTGTTTTATTTATTTGGTCCTTTGGACGGTCACCAAAATTGTCAAGGGAGAAGGGTCACGTTATTTGCCCCAAGCCTTATCCTTTGGATGAGCTACTAAATTCTGAAGACTTCTACTACTGACTTCTGTACAATTTGTTAAGTTAAAATATGGAATATGTCTGTTTATTCTAGTCAGCCTTTTATACTAGATATATCATGTTTCTGTATTTGATTTAATTAAAAAATGTATTACTTTAATTTATCATTGTAGTCCAGGGCATGATTAGCAGAGTAGAATTTGCAAACAAAATGTTATTTTGTTTTTTTTTTGCTCTATACAATGAGTTTATGAGTTAGTGGAAATGCCATCCTATTGTTACGAGATCTAATTTATACTGCAATTTGCAATTTCAGACAAACTTTTACTCACTCAGACACATTCCATCCTGAAGGAACATTCTTTTATCGTGGAAGGGAATTCTGTTTTTTCTGGTGAAAACAAACCATTTACTATAAGCCTTTGAAGATATAACTTGGTACTCTACATTGTATTGTAAAGAAATGCAATACTGTTTGTGCAGTTAATTACCCCATTAGTGTTTAGTAGTGTTATCGTCAAACACCTTTTATTAGTTTTTAATAGTTGCCAATACCACAAATATTACCACTGGCTAATGTCCAAATTGTTGTGTAAAGGTGTGAATTTACAGCTAAAGACAGTCGCAAAACATAGCTACCCTTGCAGTCGTGTTTTATAATGAGAATATTGTCGCTGTCTCAACTTTACTATGGAAATATTGTTGCAATCGCAGATTTAAAATTGTCGTGGTTGCAACTTTACAATTGTGACAGTCGTGGATTTGCTATGGGAATCCGCTGTATGATAATTCGACAGTCAAATTCTCACTTTAGTCAATAATCCCCTAAATATCCTTAAATTTCCCTGGTCATTTTTCTTGCTGATGTTGACAGAATAGTGAGGAACGAACCTGGCAAAGTTCCCCGCTATTCTGGCAACATTTCACTCAATAGGCTTACAAAAGAGTGCCAACATGAGAGTGCCAACATGAGAGTGCCAACATGAGCTAGGAATTGTCTTCCTTTTAAATGAATATAAATAACAACTGTTACAGGGGACTATTCTTTGGTGACAATACTGGTAACAAAATATTTTTTTTTTCTTTTCAATAATCAGTCATTAATCTAAAAAAAAATGGATACAAATGGTAAATGTTAACATTTTTTTTTTTTACACAAACCAGCTATTAGTGTAAAAAAAAGCACACAAAATGGAAATTTTTAAAATATCTTACAAAATGTGTAACTCCAGGGGTTCAGGCAGTCATTCATTATATTGCTTAAAATAAGGCCTCAAAATCATTCTAATCTGAAACAATGATGTTCACAAAAATAAAAAAACAGGCGTAGCGGGGGCAAAATGGACGCAAAGTGAATTATAAATAGCTAATAAATAGATGGAAAGCACTTTTCATTTGAGCTTTTTATAAATTAACACCACTTTACATTGCCCCTTCAGTTTGCTCATATACCCACTATTGGACACATTGCTTTTGGTTCCACTGGAGCTGTTACTGTTTGCTGCCTGTGTGTGCAGCTTTTTCAAACCTTTAAACTATTCCTCATATGAATTCATCATCAGTTCTACATTTGATTAACTAAGAAATGTATCTTCTGCAAATATGCTTCTCATGAATATTTAGGGGGTAATTCACTAAGCTCCGAAGTGAGCTGCGTACTGTTCGCCTCACTT
>WMED01011517.1:0-15226 GCA_019650415.1 Pipa parva
TGGTTCTCGACCGTTCTCCCGGAACGAATTATGTTCGAGAACCGAGGTATCACTGTATTACAAATGTAATTTACATCCCTTTCTATGCAACAATACATATGTAGCTACTTTGTCACTATAGTTTCATGGGTTTATTCACTAAGGTGCGAATTCGACAGTTGAATTCGCAAACAGCGGATTCCCATAGCAAATCTGCTACAATTTCCCCATTGTAAAGACGCAACAATTTTCCCATAATAAAGTTGCAACTGCGATAATATTTTCATTATAAAGATGCGACTGCGATAGTAGCAGCCTATTGTGACTGTCTTTATCTGGCGAATTCGCACCTATATGCAACAATTCAGACTTTAGTGAATAACCCCCTATTGTCATCTGGATGTACAATTTCCTTACACCAAAGCAGAGAGCCCTGCTGTAAGCCCCCTACTTTCAACACTTTTGACCTGGTGACATCAAACCAGTGAATTTGGAGCACTATGCTTTAGTGAAAAGGCTCATTTTGATGCTGAAGAATGACAAATAGCCAGATTGTAAGTAAGCAAAGTAAACTGTCAAATTTTTCACAAGTTTGCCACATCAGAGAAAATAAGAGTGATACAGTAAATAAGCGAAGCTGACTTGACTGTTCTGTATTCAATGAATAATCCCCTGGATCCAACTTCCAATATAGATTTTATTTTATTACATAGCTTTATGTAATCTGTGAAAAATAACAATCACTGACAACAAATTGATGGAGATTTAGCCAGTTTTAATCAATTTGAAAGCTGCCTTTGTGTAGTAGTAAATGCTTCACCTCTCTATCTAGGTTTCTGGCTACCTTCTAATAGAAGGAGATAGATTTGTTTGGCAACACCTGACTTCTATACAGCCATGATCACTTATAACACATGTTGCTGTCACTTACTTCTGTATATTTTCCCTCAGCAACTTCCAAAGGTAATTCAGCTTTACTAGTCTGCAGTTACCTGGTGAAAACTTTACCCTGTTTTTCAATACAGGTACCATATTTGCTTTATCCCAATCCATTGGCACAGTCATTAAGGAGTCTTTAAAAATAAAGATGTAAAGTTTAAGAGTATTCAAATAATAATAATAATAATAATAAATTTTATTTATAACGCACTTTTCATTTTAACAAAACCTCAAAGTGCTACAGGAAAATAATAATCAAAAACAATAAAACAAACTAAAAGTCAAAATATTATAAAATATTAATATAATTATTATTAAATGGATGAATAGACGCATTATGCTGTAAGAAGAGTCTCACAAATGAGAACAATCTTATTAAATACATTGTGAAAAGAAAAGAGAAACAGAATTACATTATAAATGCATAAAATTAGTATAAAACAAGATAATATACACTGGAAAAGTAACTGATACATTGTGTACTGGATTAATACAAATACTTCTAGATGTACTGGTATACGAGTCACATTTATAAAAAGAGTTTTCATCCCCAGAATATCAAAATTACAAGAAAACAATATAGAAAATTCCTATATACTGTATTCCAGGGTAGGGCAAAGAATGACAAGAACCTCTTAATTAATTTATTAACCATGAAACAATATAGGTAAAATCCTTGGAATGCTAAATATATGTAATACACATCTTATCTAAAGGTAAACACACCCAATGTCCTTAGGCTTTTTGTATGACTTATGCAATACATATTGATGATGAACTTTTTGAATTTCCCTATGTTACAAATCAATAACCAATATTGTAACCTGGAACCCTTATTCATATTTAGCATGCAGTCGGACTAATGATAGATAAATGAGTATTGCAGTATTTGGTGATACCTTTTTAATTGGACTAACAGTCTAACTAACTAACTCTACCCTAACTTACATATATATATATATATATATATATATATATGTATGTATTATATATTCACTGACGTGAATGATGAATCTCTGTAAAGCGCTGTGTAAAATAGTAGCGCTATATAAGAATGAATATATAATAATAATAATAATAATATATATACTGTATATACATACCATTATTTAACATATACTTGTTGTTATTGTTTTGTTTTGAGCAACTATTTATTCAGTATTCTGACAAGGCTTCTATGTTTTATTTATTCTATTTCTTTTCCCCTCTCCACCTCTAATAGTTCCCACTCATTCCTGCTTCCTTTCTATTCTATGTATCCCTTTATTTCTAAATACCGTACAGGCTTTCTACCCTCCTCCAGGCTTCTCAACATCTTGTTCCCAAGTACCACAGCTCTTTCCTCATGACCCCGTCACTTCAGCAGAGATTGTAGCTGACAGAAAATCCTGTCCGATAAAAACCAAATCTCCATTAAACCCAAAAATGGTGAATACAGCAAATAAAACATTTGCTTTATCTTTGTACAAATACACTTCAAAAGAAGCAAAAATATTTAGCTTTAACATGCGGCAACTTGTCATTTCAGGATCAACAGTCTTGGTAATATACCGGATTATTTTATTATAAAAAAAAAAATTGAAATTGGAAAACAACTAATCACAACTGAGCTAGAAAAACAAATGGTCGAGAATAAAACAGTGTAAGCGGTTTTAAAATGCTAAAATAATATTATTTTTAATTCAAAATTCTGTCCTAAAATGAGGGAATAGAGGAAAAATGTTAACAAAAAATATCAATAACAATACATTTGATACATGCCGATTTGGAATAATAGTGATTAATTAAATACCTAGAATAGTCTTTGACTTGACATATCCTTATCCCCTGAAAGAGGGTTTGGACTTTGCAGCAAGGTACTCCCAGGTTTAGGTCCCTTGGGTTATCCCCCTGCTGGTGGTAGCTGACTGCAATGCTGCAAATGAACTGAAACACAAGGCATGGGGCACAGGAACAGCTGAATTATAACATTCTGAATTTGGAGAAGGAGATCTGTAACCCATGGAGTTACTGCATGGCCAGCAGAGGACTAAATTACTGGAAGCACTGGAACAGCAGAACTGGGTAGGAGGTTCCTCTGGGAGCAGAACAGTGAAAGTCTGACTCAATAGAGCCTTTCAGAGGCATAAGTGAAAACTGAAGACACTTAGGGGGTAATTCAGGAAAGTGCAAACTTACTTGGCGATCCTTTGATTCACCTCGCCGAGACTCGTACTCGCTCCCCCTGCTCTCCTGCACACAGAGATCAGCGAACGCTTTAAAGGTATTCCAGTCTTGCGAGGAAACTCGAGTGGTCACGAGGTGAGCTGAAGTACTTTTACAGCGTTCGCTGATCTCCGCGTGCAGGAGAGCAGGGAGAGCGAGTACGAGTCTCGGTGAGGTGAATCAAAGGATCGCCAAGTAAGTTCGCACTTTCCTGAATTCTCCCCTTAAGCACTGAGACCCAGCAATGCAGATGCACAGATGTGAGCAGGGCATAGGCAGAGGTGGCATTGGCAGAGGTGGCATTGCCAGCCATTATGCGAGTAGCATAGCCTAACCAAAATAAGATGAGTGATACTCAAATATCTATATTATCAGCTGATCTTATAGAAGGCAGAGGCAGGACTTATATTTTACTAATAAATAATATATGTCTGGGGAGAGTAGAATGGGCAGTCATGTTTGAGCCATGGCTTTGTAAAAACTAATAAAATGCTGCATTAAAATCTCATCTTACATGAAGTCTTTTTAATCTCTCTCAAGGTTTCCATGTCATTCTTTTTAAAAGAAATACAAATGAAATCCCCATGCTGAAGTGCTGATTAGTAGTTAGCTTAGATGCATTCTGCAACATAGATTGTCTTAAAGCAACCATGTGCCATGCATCTAAAGCAGCGGTTCTCAACCTTGTTGAGACCACAACCCCCCTCTGACGTCACCGCGCCACACGGCGTGATGACGTTTCGGCCGAATGTCATCACGTACGCGCGTCATGTGGTGATGTTCGGCCGAAACGTCATCACGCCGCGCGTCACGTGATGACGTTGCGGCCAATCATGTCGCGCGTCACGTGATGACGTTTACTGCTGACGTCACCTGCAGGAACCTTGTTGAGACCGCAACTCCCCTCTGATGTCACCGCGCCGCATGGCGTGATGACGTTTCGGTCGAATGTCATCACGTACACGCGTCACGTGGTGATGTTCGGCTGAAACGTCATCATGCCGCGCGTCACGTGATGATGTTGCGGCCGAAACGTCATCACGTCGCGCGTCACGTGATGACGTTTACTGCCGACATCACCCTCAGGAACCCTTATAAAAAGGGTTCCTGCGGGTGCTTCCGGGTGTTGCCACGGTTCTCGACCCCAGTGGGATGGCCTCGCGACCCCGACCCACAGGTTGAGAACCGCTGATCTAAAGTGATGTCAAATTAGCACTGCAGCATGTGAATGTCATATAATTCCAGTTTCCATAGGAGGGGTGGTTAAAGGAGAACCAAAGTCAAAAATTAAAAAATAAGTGTTAAAATACTTACCTTATACTGAGCCGATTGATTACAGTCACAGCATGAGCTGTGCTGTAATTAGCCGGCTCTCAATGCTTCCCCCAATGCTTCTTCACAGCACTGGCTGACTGGCAGGGAGCGCCGCAGCTCCTCCCACCCTGTTACACCTTGGTTGTTTCAGGGCTTAAACATCATCCTGTTCAGTGCAGGGGCCAATGAGAATGCTCCTCGCAATGCGTGTGATGATGTATGAGGCCTGGGAAGGAGAAGCAGGAGCTGCACGCTGGTTTCTCAGTCAGACTCCGCAGTGCAGGAGGCATCGGGGGAAACATCAGGAGCCGGCTAATTACAGCACAGCTCATGCTGTGACTGTAGTCAATCAACTCTGTATAAGGTAAGTATTTTAACACTTGTTTTTTATTTTTTGACTTTAGGTCTCCTTTAAAGGGGTGATTAGTGATACTACATCATTGCCTTTAAAGTGCTTACACATACTACATTTGCATTTGATAAACAGAAGCACATTGCATTTGTTTATAACAACAAATTGCATGCAGTAGATTTAAAACACTATTCAATTCATAGGTTAACTCCTCCACTTTAGCTTTTTTTTAACCATTTGCTTCCCTGCAACTCTTGATATTTTTTTTTTGTTGTTGTTCTGGTCAAACTCTAAAGACTCTAATTTACTGAAAGCAAAGCATTACGGTTACAGTATATTTCTCAATGAACACCAATGATATATTCAGTCTTGCAAGTTGCATTTCATTCAATATATGAATCATTTTTCCTGTTCGTGATTCAGCCAATTGGTACAACCTACTTCTTAAAATGACATTTCCCAAATTAAAAAGAGCATAAGCCCTGCCCCTATGGAAGTCTAAAAGGTCATAAAAAGGAACATTATGTTTAGCAGCCAATAGACCGGTGTGTTGTTTTGGCATTTGTGACAGCGTGTTAGTATTATGGCAGTACATTAGAAGTATATACACAATGGAAGTTAAATGAATGTAAATTATATTAAGTGTTTCTAGTTTCATTCTAGGTGACACTTTATGGATCACTAAGCTTCTATTAGCTGATCAAAGTAAGTACATATGAGTAATGGTTGTGAATGAGAAATAAAAACAATTTTCACATGCCTGCTGTACTTTGCAAAAGTTAATCATTAACATTAATTCCCTGTGGATTCCTTGTCAAATTTTTGTTAAGGACAAGTTATTTAATTAACATTACAGTTCTAAAGCTTGAATGTGGTAAGATATTAATGTCTCATTTCAGCTCTACTTAATGCATCATTTTCAGGAAATCTATCTGTAAGATTATTTATGGATTCAACGGAAGAGAAGAAGCTAAAAAGAAGGTTTGAAATAATTGTGGTCATGCATGTGGATGTATAGATGATAAGGTACCCCTTTCTGAAATATATAAGGATATCAATGCTCACCAATTAGCCTCATCATCATATAAAAACACAAGGCTGTTTTATAAAACAAATAAAATACATTTACACTTTAGAGCCCACTTGTAAACACTGAAGCTAAAAGAACTTGTATCATATCTTTTCTAGGTTCAGCACTTGGCTGTGGTTGTTCTGCAAGGCTAAAATTCTCATAATGCCATATCACCCACAAGGGGGTATTAGGGACAGACAGGAGAACCATAGAGTGCTCACTTATCTTGTTACATGTAAATGTGTATGCTGCAGTGCTGCCATGTTTAGAAACTATATTTGTGTTATGCCTGTACTTCCCATGATGAATGGTACAGTTATAGATATAGAAGCTTTAGTTAACTTCTTTTGTCTCTATAGCGCATTCATTCCTTCACTGTCATGCATTGTTTCATAGTATGCATCACTACAAATCCCATGATGCACTGAAAATTATTATTTTATTGGACAGTATTGCACAGTAGCAGTTGGAGGGATGCAGAGGCAGTTAGAAGACATAACTCTCGGAGAAGATTAAAGAACATGATATTTAAAACTGATTTTTTTAAACAGAAAATGAGGTGAAGTTTGCTTTTAGTTATGAACAGCTACTTCTACTGTACACTAGCTGTTTGTAAGGTTGTAAACAGCAGAAAGTTCCATGCAAATTCTAGTGATACTAGGCATTCTAATCTTGATCTTTAAGTATTATGAAAAATATTCTGTAACACCTCTTGTCAATTATGAGGTTATTTGTCAGGGGTGAGTTAGCAACAATTTACCACCTCTTCAGCATTTCTTTTTTTACCAAAGTTCATTATTTTCTATAATATGGAAAATTTATGCTGATTTTACGTCAGTTGTGTATTTACGCACCTTTTCGCATCTATTGAATCTATTTGCATTTATTGTGAATGCAACAGCACTTGAGTATTCAACATGCATCAAAGTGCAAAACTGTGCTAGGCATACTGATACAAATTCACCAATTTGATTTCACCATATGAAGCAAAGACGCAACCATATAGTAGCTGTCTCTTACAGAGTGTAGTGTAGTCAGTTGGACAGTAGCAGCCCTGCCATCATCCCCCTGATTTGCCATTTCAGTATGGTGAAGTAAAACTGGTGAATGCGACACAATACATCCTGCAGAACTTGTCAATGCTACAGACTCTGATGCTTAAACAATGTTCTTAAACATTTATGTGGATGAAATAAAATGTAATGGGGGCTATAAATGGAAAAAAGAAAGCATTTACAGTACTAAAACAGGAAGGCAGTGTAGAAGCACTACAAGGGTAGAGAAGCACTACAAGGGTAGAGAAGCACTACAAGTGTATAGAGTTCAAAATAAATTCTGTAAAAAAAACTAATTAAAGCAGTTAAGTTGGTCACAGACTCATTGGCCAAGAGAGTAAAACAAACTCAAAAATGTTCTTTAATTACATAAATAATAATAAGATTAAAACTGATAGTGTTGGCCCCTTAAAAAATAATGAAGGGATTATAGTAGAGGCAGATTAGGAGAAAGCCAATTTATTAAATAGGATTTTCTCCACTGTGTTCACAGAGGAAAATTAAATGTCAAGTGAAGAGCGATAAAGTAAATGTTCCCTGTATAACCCAGATTGAAGTAGTGCACTGTCTTAATATGATTAAAATAGATAAATCACTGGGCCAAGATAATATACACCCTAAGGTCTTAAATGAATAAACTACAGTCATAGACAGACCATTATTTTTAATATTTAGGGACTCTATAATGACAGGGACTGATCCAAGAGACTATGGTGTTGCAAATGAGGTCTTTATATTAAAAAAAGGGGTCAAAGTGTGAACCTGAAAACTATAGACCTGTAAGTCTAACTTCTATTGTGGTTATCCTAGATTATCTTAACATGAGAAAATGTGTAACTCCATATTAGCATGGGTTTGTGAGTAATTGATCCTACCAAACAAATTTAATAGTGTCTTCTCTTCTATAAAGAGGTCAGTTATAAACTGGACCTGGATTCATCCAGTTAAAGTACATTTCCATGGAAAAGTTTAAATAATTGATTTCTTTCATCAATGACTATTAAAGCAACAGTTTACTCACCAACAGTTATTTGCCTATTTGGCACTGTTAAATAAAATTTAAATAAACCCCTTTTCTATATTTATTCATTTATATAGCACTGATATATTATACAGAGATTCACCATTTACTTCAGTCCCTGCGCCATGGAGGTTACAATCTAGCTTCCCTATTCAGTCACACACAAATGTATGTTCTGGATTTTGGGAGAAAACCAAAGAGTGCCTGGACGAAACCCACACAAGTGAGGGGAGAACATACAAACTTCATGCAATTACTGTATTTCCATTCTTCACAATCTAGGGCCAATTTGGTAATGAGGCTCATTCTCTCTTTCAACTACTTCCTCTTCATCAGTTCAGTTTGGAATATTGAATTAAGGAATTCACTGATAGGCTTGATAATTCCAAATAACCAATCAGAAACTTTAAGCTGTCGTCCACCTTTACAGTATTTATTTTAATCCTTAAAAGTTGTAATTAACCAGAACAAGCAATTGTTAAAGAAATTGCTAAAAGCCCTGAGAAAGGACTAAAACATTGACTTCCTTTTAATAAGGAATGGACACATGTTAACTGTATAGAGCACCTAGCCCATTTATTATGTACAAAGAGGCCCATGTAGGGTTCAGTGTTTCTGTGAGGATTTGCCCACCTATTATCAGAATGATTATAACATCAGCTCTGAATTACAAATACAGTTTCCATGGGAAACCACTCCTCTATTATTCCTATTATTTCTCCCTTCATTATTTTTATGGTGGAAGCTAGCCAAGCATTCTAGAGAATTCCACTACAAAAGATCTTGGAAAAGGTATGAAATATATTTTTTTTTTCATAGTGCATTTTCTGCTTTATTATTCTCTAATACGTTGTATCTACAGAATTTCTAAGGTTATGATATTTGATCAATAAAATGAATGATGTCAATGACTACCAAAATTAAGAAATGTCCTTCTTCATTTTATGATTTAAAGTGTGGATACTGCACACCTTTGGCGAAATTTATTAAATGCGTAATTTACCGCACGTGCGGAAATCGATCGAAATTCCGCACATGTGGTAAAAAATCCGCACGCGCGGTAAAATTTCTGCACGCTCTGTAAATTACGCATTTAATAAATTTCGCCCCAAAACTTCAGTCTGTTTCAGCAAAGTCAGAAAAGTAGACTAGTGGCCATTCCACAGTTGCACAAAGTCAACAATAGCAAACAATTCAACCAATAAGATCACTGAATACTCAGTAACTTGGACATAAGCAAATAAGTTATTTGGTGACATGCCAATGCTTTCCATAATTATTCAGGGAAAAATTAGAGTTCTAAATTGATTAAAATAGGAATAGCTAACAATATACATTGATTGTATTTTAAAATTGGTTCAGATATGAACACATTTCTACAATGCTCAGAGAAAATAGCATGTGAAACTATTGACTAAATCACAGATATGATTTTTGAAGGATTCAAAGAACTCAGATGGTGACAAGTATTGTAAATGACATAAGCTGGTAGGGATTCAGTTGATGAGCTTTGATCACCTGCTGATTCCGCTCAATCTTGAATTTTTCCATCACTTGTAGTTGGAAATATTTTCCCAACAAAAGAAATTGGATGGACAGAGTATTATGAGTTACTTTGGAAGTGAAAGGTTCAGATATTTAAAATAACTACACATTTAACAAGGTTTAAATAGTTTAATGGGAATCAAGTGGCAACAATTGACTAGGGGGATCTTGGTAAAGTCTATCCCCAATTCTTTTGCTCACTGAATAAACTGTTGGAGCTGCAATTTCAGTACATCTATTATTATTATTTTTGCATCAGATGAAAATCAAACCATTGTTATCCTTTCGTTTGTTGTGGTGCATTTTCGTACATTCTTTTCTATGCCGAGTTACATTAGGGTACAGAAAATCAGGCACAGCTGGAGTGATTGAGTTAATTTTAATTCCCATTAAGTCCATTTCAGGTACTTCTGAATTGAAATAGCAGGCCCAGATAGAGAAGAAACTGATGGTACTTTTGCTCTGTTACAGACTAAAATTCTGCTATCAGAGACTTAAATTGAATCAATACATTGCATGTTATTGATCAGCCAAATTATCGGTGAATGAAGGGGAGCTTAGAAGTAATAAACCAGAGGATTTTAAACCATTAGAGAGGGACTGGAGCATAAAGTACCCCAATAGCACTGTGTTGGCTCTGGAGTTTGTTTTGTCTGTACTTGCTCATTTGGAAGAGGAGGTAGAACAACATGCAGACGTTGAAGTAAATGATGTAGCAACCTCCAGACTGACGATAACTATTCATTTCCTGCCTCCAGTGTTAGTGGTATTCTTCAGACATTTCTGAGTTATTATTGGTTCACCATTTGGCACTTCTTTAGAGACTGAGGATGCTGAATTGCTGCAAGAGACAGTGATGAATTGAATCATTTGTAGTACACTGAGCAGACAGGTACCGCTCCAGACAGGTTATAGACCACTGCTGTGTAAGAATAACTTTAACGGCACCATGCTTTGACCCAGGTACCAGTCTCCTAGCATTTTTCTGTTGCCCACAACTGTATGGGACTGGTAGAGTGGACAGCAAGTCCACCCATACACGTTATAAGGTTGGCTGCTTTCTCCTCATCCTTTACATATGAGTATGTAATTGGGAGAAAGCCTTTGGGTGTTACTTATTAAAGAGTGAATTTGCCTAGCATAGTGACTTCACATCTGTTCACGTCACTACGATCAGAAAAACATAAATTCACTTCTCCTTATTCATGAAGCAGTGGATAGACTTGTTGAACAAGTAGACAGCATTGGAGTCTGTCAGACAATAGAGGGATGCAGAGTCATGAGAAGTGAGGTGAATTCCCCTAGTGAAGGGTAGTGGTGTCATCCAAACAATGTCCCATTAACTGTATATAAGTCAATAATACATCTATTTCTATGTCACCTTATTCCTAGTTCATATTGTCACTTAGCCAAAGTTGTCATTGTCACTTTTGAATGAACAGTCTCCTTTCTCAACACTGAAACCCTGCCATCAACTGCCTAATACACAATTATGATCTGGCGAACACAAACGGGTGAATTTGGAGCACTACGCCTTGCTGAATTCACTACTTTGACTGACTCTGTCACTTGCTGAATAACCGAATTAACTGTGCATGCACATGCAAAGAGCTCTGTATATCCACAATCATCATAAGCGTCTGGATTGGTAGCGAATTTATCACATCACAGAGTTTGTTAAATAAGCGTGGTGAGATCATGAAAGGACACAAATTCAAGCATTTATGCAACAGTTGTCATTTTACTAAATAACCCCCAAATTTGTGTCACACTACTACTGTTTTTGCGGCATCATCTGATCCATCTGGAACCCCCGATTCCTTCCATCAAACTACCCCAACCCATAGGAAGCAATCTTCAGTACAAAGCAGAGAAGAAAGAAATAGCATGATTAAGAACTGGTCCTCTTTAAGGGCGAAATTTATTAAGGGTGAAATGATCGCCTGAAGTTAAATTCCGATTGCACGATCGCGCGATCGCAAATCGATCGCAATTCCGATTGCGCAATCGCAAATCGATCGCAATTCCGATTGCGCGATCGGAAATCAATTGCAATTCCACATGTGCGGTAAAAATTCCGCTTTTAATAAATTTTGCCCTAATTAGCCTCCAGCATTACTTGGACATCTGCTTAGTAGCATGATCATGTATTGCGAGGAGTTTCACACAATATTTAGGAGCAGAACTTCAAAATATGGAGGCACCTTTTTTATTTCAGCACCTCTCAAGACTCCAGCATTTGAAGCAAGATGCTGAGTGAGATCTGTACCTGAAAAAGGCATGGTCCCCAGGAAGCACCTGTGTCTATTGCATTGGAGGTTTTGAACTCTCTTCAGTCTGTTGTAAGAACACTGTCCATACTGCCTTTTTGTACCTCTGTTTTAAACACCTGCCTTGCCCTCATTCTCATTGCTGTCATGATCAGTTTTGTAAAGCTTTATTTAGCTGATGACTAAGTTTGTAAAGCTGTTTTCTGGTGAGTGGGTAGTTTTATGGTTTATTGCTGAATGTTTGTTTGTGAAGTAGGTATTGGGGAGATTAGGGAAGTGAGTGATCTTTTAAGAGATAAAATATTTTTTTTTAAATGTATTTGTATGTTTAGTCATGTTCTTTAAAAAAGCATGGATCACATACGTGCTCTGTTTAAGGGCAGAAGTAAGAATTTGTAAAACTGGAATCTCAACTATGTATGACAGTATGCTTAATGCATCTGCAGTTTGAATAGTTTATTAGTGTGCAAGTAGTATACTAAAAAGAAAATGTAAATGTGTAATGTTTTTAAGTTCAGCTTTTTATATATTTTTTCTCTCTATATTCCTCTCTCATATAAAGGAAGAATTATCTTGAATTCAAGAGTTCCATCTTAAAATCTAATATTTTTTTTCTCTCAATCTTCAAATGTATTGCATTGCTTAAATGGGGTGACATGTTTATGTGTCATCTACTTTTTCTTGTACCAACTGTCTAAATGATGGAATTCTTGAAAATGCATCAATGCTTCCAGTTTTGCAATTGAATGTGGCATTACTTCAAACATCAGAGAAACTTTTGGGATGTTTTTAATGTCCTTGGATTCAACAGGATGTGACTGAGTTTGTAAAATGTTGTTCGAAATTCCTGTGGCCATTATAAGATCACCTTCTGCAACCTCTTCATATGCCTGATTTTCTCTGGGACTCTCTCTCAATTTTATAGTTGTATTATGGTTTGTAGTCAACAGAACTTGCCAGAAAGGTGCATTTTCTTCCCTTTTAAACAGTCTACCTACTACTACTTAAACCCCTAATATGATGCTGGAAGAGATCTCTTATTTGAATAGAGTTCCAGACTCTGTTATCTCTCTAAAAACACTCAGGTTTCAATGTCCCCTAACTTTCATTCAGAAAAAGAATGGACCAATCAGACACTTGAACAGTATCTCAAAAGCTTTACAATTTACCTTCAGGACAACTGAGTGTTCTATCTGCCAACAAAAGATTTAGCCTGCAATAACTCCATGATTTCTAGGGGGATATTTTTTGCCTGTATTTTGCAATTTATTTTTTTGCTGCATTTTCCTTTTCCCCTAATTTATGTAAAGTTGGAAAAAATGTATCCTTTTCAACAAATATCAATGCGTTAATAACGCTACAATTTACATCATTTTCAATGGAGATCTTTTATTGATAGCGATATTGATAACGCTGCTTTTACCACCGGGGACTTGGAAAAATTTTACTTCCCCATCTCCACAGGGACTAATGGGTTTTCGCTTCCCTCAACCAGGCAGACATTTGTTTAAGTTAAAAAAAAAAAAGTTTTAAAGGGCTTCGTAAATAATGATATTGGTGATATCTATATAAAAAGTATCGATATCTCTGATACCAATCAAGCAGGGAAATGTAATATGATTTTAGTAAATATGGTCTCCTATAGCTAGTATCAGATAACGCCATTCTATGCCAAATTAAGGTATCACCCTATATAGATTTACAATGTATTATTTTGAGTTTGCTTTTATTACTTGTGGTTGCAGTCATCTTTGATGCGTTAAGTAGACACATCCCCTTCCCGGTTGTTTTCAATGGAATTTTATTTTGTAGCGCCCCAGAAATCCCATTTATTCTGCAACCAGCAGACAATACAAAACAATAAAAATCAGTACTGCTGTGGAATAAATGCTTTACCAATCTGAATGTTCTGGTGTTACTGGTTCTTTAATCTATTGGGTAAATGTACAGTCCATTCTGCATGTAATTTAAATGTTGAGGACTTGGTTAGTTTCAGAAGAACCTCCCCAAGAAACCAGGTCCCCCAGGTGGGGAAGAGGGTATGTAGTATACTGTAATAGGTTTATATGGCTGTAGCACAACAGCCAGATTAAACAATTGCCATTAGGATTAATTCATTTATCTTAGATATGTTCCTGAGACCTGTGATGTTGGGCCTTTACCAATACTCCTCCAACTAATTTCTCTCTAAAAACACAGGCTGGATATGCCTGCCTAGAGCATACAAGGACCCAGGAATGGTTATATTTTGCTCTCTGGTTACAACGTATGTATGTATGTATGTATAAAGTACCACAAGGTTACACAACGCTGTACAATCCAATACAATTATAATACAGACAAGGGAATACTACACACCCAGAATACTACATACTGCATAGAGATACATGTTTATGACTTTCTGGTAGTCCTCAGTAGAGAGAGAGTAGAGAGAATGTCGTTTTGTCATTGTTTTAGCCAGTGTGTGAATTGCTACAGAACTGACACATTGATTACTGCACTGGTAGGATGTAAGGAAAAGGTTTTTCTGGGTTTGTGAAAAAGGATAAGTTCCTTATGTTATTTTTACTGCATAGTTGGCTGGAAACGAAAGTGATCAGTTAAGTTAAAACTCATTTGAAGACATTACTTCAAGGTGGTAAGATGCCCCATTTATGCCACTCAGATCAGAAAAGAATTCACGATTTTTACACTGCAGTCAGTGGGACGGTTGCAGTTGATATTTGTTCAGAACCAACCTTGTCTGAAGAATATTAGGATTCAGTATATGATAAGGACACATTCATGGAAATTCATCAACACAGGCAAGCTTTAGATAGGCAGAGTGTTCCATAGCCTCACTGCTCTTCTATGTTGATGCAGAAATCCTCTGTATTCCAAAAATACAGGATGCCCCCTATTGTTATTCTTTATGGTATTAATGGAATTTTAAAACTCCTTCTTGTTATAAAATATTAGAAATCTGAAAGAATATTTACTATTCATTACTACACTAGATACGTTAGAGGTTTGGGCAGGAAGTGGCAAAAGAGGTTTAACACTGAAAAATGTAAGGTTATGCATACAGGAAGGGAAAAGCATGTCTAGATTACTTTATAAATGGGAAAACACTGGGCAAAACAGACATGGAAAAGGATTTCGAAATTTTAGTTGATAATAAACTTAACTGTAGCAACCAGTGCCAAGCAGCAGCTGCCAAAGCAAATAGGATCATGGGGTACATCAAAAGGGCATAGATGCACATAACGAGAACATAATATACCACTTTACAAAGCACTGGTCAGACCACACATGAAATAATGTGTGCAGTTTTGGGCACCAGTGCACAAGAAAGATGTGCTTGAGTGTGAGAGGGTTGGTTCAAAGATGGACTACAAGAGTAATTAAAGGAATGAGCAATATACAGTACCAAGCAAGATTATCAAAACTGGGCTTATTTAGTCTAGAAAAAAAGAAGATTAAGGGGTGACCTAA
>WMED01011518.1:0-12910 GCA_019650415.1 Pipa parva
TGTTCCTCTCTATCTCCCGGCGTCTCCTCTCTATCTCCCGGCGTCTCCTCTCTATCCCCCAGCGGCGCTCCTCTCTATCCCCCAGCGGCACTCCTCTCTATCCCCCGGCTGCGCTTCTCTCTATCCCCCGGTGGCGCTCCTCTCTATTCCCCGGCGCTCAACTGAGCCGCGGCTGTGGAAAGAGCCACAGCGAAGGCTCGAAAGAGCCGCATGTGGCTCGCGAGCCGTGGTTTGCCGACCGCTGCCCTACATTAATAATGCAATACTTGGTAAAGATGAACTATAACATTTCTTACTGCAGCGCAACATCTGATCTGGGCAGAGTTAAGCATAATGTGTGTTCTATGAAAACATTTGTTAGAATTTATTGGACTGAATACAAGTCATGCAAAACTGTTTGCCTTTGTTGCCGAAATGTTTTCTATCAATATTTTCAAGGTGAAAAAACAAACTACATATGCTAGAAGGAAAATGCACAGGCAATTTCTTATGCTTTTGGAGAACAAAGCAAGCAGAAAGATTTAGGTGATTTTGATTGAGGTTAAAGAGAGGGCAAACAGTACTACCATGATATGATGGTTTGGTCATGAGCCATAAATATTAATATGGATGCTAGCATAAATCTGATCATAATTTTATAGGGTTGATTTATGATTTATGTACATATGTATTTTCAGAACTTCAATGCCAGGAATTCAAAAGAAGATATATTGTAAATATAACTATTTGCACTTATCTTACTGTTGTTTTTCCAATGATACTAGATCATCAGAAAAAGTAAAGGGCAGTCCTAAATTTCATTTTGCCCTATGCAGAGGCAATTCTCTGCGTAGATTCCATGCTAATTTAGGGAGTCCTTTATTTCTTAGTTTACCTGGTATCAGCCAGATCTGGCCTGCAGTGTAATTGTATTTGACTCACAACAAAATACCTAATGTGTTTGGTAGATCTGTAGAGATGGCTCGCCAGTAGACAGAGCTGTTGGAATAATATTTTTTACTGTGCGCAACAACTACTTCCGTAAGTATTGCATGTGTGAGCTTTTGTCTAGGGATATTGTCATTGTTGATAAAGTTAGGATGTTTAATTAAAAAAAACTCTGTGTAAAGAGGAAACAGTTTAGAGTTTGCTTGCTGCAGAGAGACTGATATGTGCAGACATGTTTTCCTGTGTGCTGAGAAGTCATGCTCGTTCTGTTCATGAATACATTTCCTTTTGCTGTTTCACTACTGAAGAATGATCTGGATAATCTGCTGCCAACAAGAGCATGCTCTTCTAATGCTACAAATCCCAGAATGTTTTGCTGTTTCTATGTGGAGTCAATCATGATCCTTAAGCGTCCCCCCATTGATATTAGTGACCTCATGCAACCAGTCACATCAGGCCAACCCTTGAAAAAATGGGCAAATGAAAGGTGGAGAACGGAAGCTTTCTAGAAAAGTGGGAAGCAGAATCGGTTCCCAAACAGACCGGTTTAAAAAAAGCTCACCGTTGTATCTTGTTGAGAATGGAAAACTTCCTCAATCATTTTTACAATAAATATGAAGGTTGGCCCACTACTGTGTCCAAGTTTTTAATTTTGAGTTTGACACCCCTGTATATACATAAATCTATTAATGTCCATTAGGGAAAGAAAAAAAAATGGAACCGAAAGCATAAATAGCATAATACGCTTTAAGTAGCTGTGATTTCTGCTAAAGGGTGATGACTTATCATGTCCTTTTCCATAGATTTTAGGATCCTACTGCCATCACCATGAAAGGTAGAGATGATTAAAAGATGTATCTTTTTACTGTGGGAGGTTCTACTGTTTTAACTGCTGTTACTGATTTATTTCCCCCTATTCATGAAACTTTCTTTAACAGTTTTTTTTCAATGAACCTACAGAATCTTTTAAAATTTGCAAACATGTTTAAAGGGAACATTCACCTCAACACTAAGTTTAATTATGACTTCAGTACCAATATTCATTTAGATTTTTTGTTGTTGTTGTAGTATTTATATTTATTAATGGTATCTGGTTGCTATGGTCACTGACTGAATGTGCAGCTAGATTATTATTATTATTTTTTTCCTTTGCTATCTTTTGAAACCCTTGCATTTTTTTTTTTACGGTTTGCCATTCAAAGCACTGCCTAGTTGCCAAGGCAACTAGATAGCTTCAATGTCAAAGGAAAAAGGTACACAACAACAACAACAACAACAACAACAACAAAAAAAAACTTAAAGAAATCTTTAATCAACAACAACAAAGCATTTTAGGTTGAATTTTTATTTATTTATTTTTTAAAATCTCCTTTTCTCCAATGACAAAAATGTTACAGTAGCACTAAAATTATTAATTGAGTCTATTTCATCGCAGCTCAATAGAGCTAATCGACTCTAGACCCAATCAGGTCCCTGTGCTGGGTATCAGCGCAAGTACGGATGCAGCAATGCCAATTTTATCTGGTGTTGTATTAGCTCATTTTGTCTTTTCACACAATTTATTGGGATACCTGGGAAAGTGAGCTTTCCCTGAGATTCATAAAATATGAGGTTTTCCAACACAAAAATCCATAGACTTTATATGACACCACAACAGTTTTTTTGCCAAGCCTATTAATAAGTCAGCCCTCTTAGAATCTTAGAATGTATTGAGGAACATTATTTAATAAAAATTTCAAAATGAAATATAAAGAGCAATTAACCTACTAAAAAATGCACTATTTGTATTTAAATAATAGTCATCACAGCTCTAAGTACTGTAGATCAGTGTGAAAAAATTAGGTTTTTACCTCTAGACTGGCCAGGCTCAGATAATTTGGCTATGGACCCTGAGACCTGGGTCAAAACCCTGGTATATTACAAATGTGTTATCGGTAGTTATTTTGAATATAAAAAAAACATGCATAGTCTGATTCATTGTGTGCATGTTGTAGTTCAAGAGAATTCACAGGCAATGTGTTGCAGTTCATGATTATATAGCTACTAGGCATCACTAAACTGCTGGCAGGTGATGGGTGGAGAAGGGGGTGATGGTTAAGGGAAATTTATGGTATATTTCCCCTTTTTAAGAATGAATACGTTAGTACTATAGGTTGATTTATGGAAGATAAATGGTCTCATTGGTCAAGAGAAACAAAAGTATTATTATTCCACCATAATTGCAATAAAAGATTACACTGATGAGATCTAGTTCTTTGAACAAATCTTTATACTTTATAACAAATAAAATGAAAAATCACCGAGAGCTGTTTTACTTACTTCAGTCATCAGTACAGTTTCAATTTGTTTCCAGTGCATATTGACAAGTTTGGTATATTTCTCTTACCACGCTTTATTTGTTCTTGTCAGCTAAAAGCATACTTCTTTTGCACATATGGTTAAGATATATGTTCCATTTGGATGGTAGATATTTGTAATTTCTATTTTCCATATAATGTACTCTTATGAACAGTTCTTGAGAGGAAATGTATATGATGGTGTGGTCCTTATTGTATTGTATTTATTAATTTATGTCCTTACGCATCAGTTCCTTTAAGAGTTGATTTCATGAAACTGGAAGGTTATCTTGTTTGATTAGCCTTAGACCACTGGAAAAATGCATGAATATAATTCTATATTTGACTATTCCATAAATGGTTTATGTTGCTGAAGTTTGTTTTATGAATTCCATTCTCAGTTGTGAAAATGTTCGCACATGTAATTGTAGCTTGTGTCTGTCTTAAATGAAATAACTTCCTGTTTGTGATAGGATCACAAACTCTGGCAAACTCTGGCAAATGATGAACCTTCAGCAGTTTAAGAAAAATGCATTGTGTCTTTAATTAAACTTTGCTAAAA
The DNA here is from genome assembly GCA_019650415.1 of Pipa parva. NCBI lineage: Eukaryota > Metazoa > Chordata > Amphibia > Anura > Pipidae > Pipa > Pipa parva. The sequence goes on from WMED01011518.1 coordinate 3,826, forward strand.
TTAAGCATCCTACTTTGCAGTTCCACTGAAGCTTCTGGATATATGAGGGCCCATAATCTATCTGTCTTAAATATAGTCTTTTTCCATAAATTGTGCAGGAAGGTGGTGACAGATTATGACATCTCCAAATTATATCTTGCAGGGTTTGAGGCCTGCAAGCATGAATAAAATACTAGAGTTTCTAACACCTTTTTTTCCCCTCATAACAAAAATGACTTTCTTATCCTAGAATGACTGTTTGTAATTAGATGTGTTTTTAAGAGACCATTTGTTTTAATTTGTAAGGAAATGTGTTATGATGATTGTACACTCCCTGACCAAATGAACTTAAAATTAGATATAGATTGTTTAAGAAAAACACAGGTTGATTCCTCACCTCATGATCAGTCTGATATAAAGCCCTCTAAATGACCATGGGCCTTATTGACTAAAGTCCATATAGTCTTGTGGAGCTGTGAATTCACATCTATTCTTTACATTCCCATGTTTGATTATTGACTAAACTCTCCAAAGTGGCAAATATACAACCATTTCGGGCGTCTACGATAGTCACAATCTTACAGAGTTCTTCACATTACTTTGTGTGCATGTGCACAGGTAGTTCTACTATTCACTAAGCTGTGGAGTGAGTTGAAGGTATGAATGCATCTCAGCGAACTGCTTCGAATTTATCTATTTGACTTTGTCACTTCAGACTGGTGAATTGGGGGGAAGATGGCATGGCTCCACTGTTGCGTAAGGCAACTATTTCAGCAAAAGTGACAATGGCAACTGCAACTAAGTGGCAACATGACCTAGGGACAAGGTGACATAGAAATAGATAGAATATTCATGAGACAGTGTGAGACTGACGTCACTGCCCTTCACTTGCTGAATTCATCTCACTCTTTATGACTTTGCTTCCTACTTCTATCTGACTGACTATGTCACACTACACATAAGACAGAGACCACTGCTATCTGCTTGTTTGACAAGATTATTTTCTGCTTAGCCAGTAATGAGAAATTAATTCACATTCAATTTGACAGGTGAATACACCCAATAGGCAGTAAGGTCATAAATCTTTTATTACCTGGCTTTTTATGTTGGAAGTTGTGTGTCCACTGCTTAAATTGTGTCTTAGTTACTTGTATTGGAGTGTTATGTTTAATGTATATGCAGAAGACATTTATTAGGGACTAAATTCATCAGCAAGGACAGTCAGCAAGGACAGTTTAAATGGAGGTCTAGTAACCCAATCAGCAGTTACCTTTCACAGGTATAAGGGGGACAGAATTATGAAACCCAACCTCTGCTTGTTTGCTATGGGTTACAAGATTTCAATAAAGTATTGATTCTGCTGGTATATTCTCCTGTAAGTTTTTCCCTACTTATAACTAAAAGTTTTTTAGATTAGATAAGTTCCAGGATCTTCTGCAGTTCGCTTTTTTTACAGCGTTAACATTCAGACAGGCAGTTAGCTGATGCTTTGTGGACCAAGAGAAATTTCATAATTAGAGCAGGTACTGAAGTCACACATTCAACTTTTCAGAGAAAAATTACTCTATTATTAAGAAAAGCTGGTAAGAGTCAACTGATACATTTATTTCAGAGCTACAAGTGACATTTGCATTTTGTTCAAGATTTAGCAGTAAGACTCTGGGGTTTCCTTGTTGATTTTTACCATCCGCTATAGCTCACTGATGCAAACAACCTAATATATATATATATATATATATATATATATATATATTCTACCAACAAAATATTAAACTTGTTTCCTCTAATATAAGAGAAGCAGTTGTGTATATCAGGTCAATATGTGTGTTTCTGCTGCTTGAAATAATCAAAGATGGAAAATGACATGTAGCCAATGATTGTATATTTATTTTTACTCTGCTTTATATCATAGTATATTATTTAAGAAATTCTTGTAACTGTTTTGACTATTGCAATAATTTATAATAATAATTAGAATACTTTTTAGTCTTAACTAAAATGTCTACTGCACATTTACTATCCGTTATAAAGACAAACTTTATCATCGTTGTTTATTTTTCTTTTCTATTTTTATAAAGGTCTGTTGTGACATTTGCTGGATTTTGTTTTAGCCTGGTATCTTTTCAGTTTAAAAATGTTCCAGTAAATACATAATAATGAGTAACTGATAACAAGATAAGGCTTTTACCTTTTGACCCGCTTGCAGCTTTTAACAAATACAAATGATGTATTCACTTGATGAAGCTCTAATTTAAATGAAAGGTAACTATTGCTAATAGATTTAAATGTGTTGGCTGTAAGGCACTTGCCTTAACCTCTGCACCCTTTATACATACAGCAGTGTCAACCTCTAAAGTCTCTGGTAGTGATTAAAGCTACTCTCTTTTCTTTTATAGAAGAATATTGAAAGGCTGCCTTTGTAAACATGAACCACATCTGTCTTTAGAACCCTCTTGCAAGATGTAAAATTCAATTGTTTCCCACCAACACTGTAGATGTGGAACGTTTTATTTTTTTTTTTTCCTTCCAACAATGCTTGAGAAAAGTCTTTGAAAGTTCCTTCCAATTTATCAGGGTATGGTTACATTTCCATTAATCTGGTGCTTAAACAGGATCTAACAATGAAGCACGTAAGCTTTTAAAATGTGGAGGACAGTAAAGTTTTTAATGCTCTGTGTTATCTGCATGAAAACTCCCATAAAAGTGATTGAAGCAGAGCGCGGGGGACAAATAGTTCTATTATCCTCCTATCAAACTAGCATGTCTCCCCCCAGCTTCCTGTTTGTGTCCCTGCAATGTTACCTGCCTCATGAATGACCATTTATTCCATGTTTTAAAATCTAAATGCCCGAAACATGTTATGTATCCATAGATATGTTTTGCATTGAGATCCAGAGCTCTCCTCTGTTTTTATTGAATGTGAATATTACTAAGTGAAGTAGAAATGGTGGAAATTGCAGTTCAAGATGTTAAATGCAGGATTATTTAATAATCCTTGAAGCATTTGAAATAATTCTGATATTTAATTTACACTAAAACCTTTCAGCCCTCCAAAAGTATAAACATTAAAGCTTCAACCCACAGTGAGGAAGGGTAGGACATTAGGAGATCCAGTAATCCGAGGTAAATTTTACATTCCCATTCACCAGCCAATACAATTTACCAAGTATTTCCACAGTCCAATCAAATACACTGATTTCCACAATCCAATCAAATAAAACTGGTGCCCATAATTGCAGCCATGCATAAACCATCTCAGTTCTCTTTTAAAACCTGATTGGATGTGAGCTTTAATTGCACTGCATTGACCAGGGCATTGAGAGGTTATGGCAAGGTAGGGAGATAATAGTATACTTATAAAAAAAATGATTAAATACAAAACCTTAGTTCATGCTAAAGTTGTGTATATATATATATATATATAAGATATGTCCAAAGAAGACTGATAAAGAAATTATCTTGCATTGTCCATTGTTATCGTCTTTTTCCACAGGTGATTATTAGCCAACATAGCTAGAAAGTATGTAGCAGAAGTGACTAAATGGCTAGAAGTAGCTTACTCTAGTTTCCTGTGAGTTTATTTTATATAATGACTGCTATAGCATTAGTGTATAACTACTTTAAGGTAGTCAGAGCTTAAAGGCAAGTCAGCTCTTTTTTTTAACACATTAATAATAATCATATGATGTTTCTTATGAAGTTGACATGAGGAGACAGACGTGTTTTTTCTGTATCCAATTTATGCAAATGATTTCTATTTTAAAACCTGACCTTTTTTTTTTTTTTTTTTTTATATTGACAATGCCTGCAATTGCTAGTGACTTCTGAAAAAGCTTCACAGAAAGATGTGAAAAGGAATTTGGCCACATATAAAGGATGGAACCAATGTTTAAACTCTATGCCCTGTTCCAGTGGGATCTAACTGCTAAAGATCAATGAGATGAATTCTAGCCTCCAGAAAACAGCTGTAATCAATACACCGTAAAGGGCACGTTGAGTTGACAGTTTGTTAACAATCAGACACACTTAATAACTTTTAAGAGTACTAACTTTTATTTGCAAGCACCAAGTCATCTGTTAAAATGTGTCATACTAAACAGAATCTGATTGTACGGGGCTAAGCTAGTAAAAGGCTCAGACATGTTATGTACAGCTATTTCATATACTTTTCGCCTTGAATCTAATGAATTCCCATACTCTACAACTGAAACAAGGGGAATGTATCAGCAGTAGCAAAGACTGCCTAGATCTAGGACAACATAGCAACAATCAGCATTCTGCAGTTATATTGATGACAGCAAATATTTCATTGATTTGTTTTCAGGATAACTTAGGGGTTTGCCAGACACTACAGTACATTTTGTTCTTGGCATTATAAAGGATGATGTGCTCCCTGCTATAATGTGACATTCTATGCATTGCATCGATCTTATCTGGTTATTAAAATCTTTGGTCAGTCATAATATTCTTGTAAATTACAGAAATTCATTATTTGGTCATTTTAGCTATAGTCACACAATGCGTAGTCTGAGACCCACCAATCAGATATCAATTGAAATAATTTGCCTTTGACATGCTTGTCCAAAATATGAAGTAGACTATGTATCAAGGGGTTCTCAGGAAGCAAATTACTTTACAAAATGCTTTCTGGATTTGCAGAAACCCTTTCCTATCCATTTAGCTAAACAGTGATAAACTGCTTCTGTGTAGAAGTGGTCTTAGGGATATTGAAAGAACATCTGTCTTCCAGCGGATACCGGTGCAACATAATTTCAAGCCAACGTCATTCTCTCCTTTACAGAATGCATTGGCTTGTTTACTTAGAACAATTAGCATGGCTTACGTTACAGTAACTATCCTTAAAACAGAAATAAGAGCCTTCTTTTCACTGTGAATTTTGCTGCCTTTGGACTATAAGGCTATGTTACAATACCATTGTGGTTTTGGCAGTAACTCTAAAAGTAATCACTCACTTTATCCCTTAGTTATTTCAACACATAAAGTTGGGTTGATTTCCTAGATACTATAATCACTTAGCATTATATTTCAGCAGCAGTAATGCATCTATCCACCTTTGGGTCTGAGCTACATAAGTAAGATGTAGGCAACAAAATGGGAGAAATGTTTCTTTTCAAATAAAGCCTCGTAGACTGACCACATTATTGGTGGATAGTGTATCAGCTGGAGACCTAACAATCTTGCTGCAAAACATAGGTCTAAATCCCCAGCATAACTGACCAAATGACCATGCACCACCAACTGACTTGTTCATTCTGTGTTCTTCAGTGTTCTCCATCATCTATTGATTTAGGGGGTTATTCACGAAGGTGTGAATTCAACTTTTGAATTCTCAAACAGCGGATTCCCATAGCAAAATCCGCGACAATTTCCCCATTGTAAAGTCGCAACCATGCCAATTTTTAGAGTTGCGACTGCGACAAATTTCCATAGTAAAGTCGTGACTGCGACAATATTCTCATTATAGAGATGCAACTGTAGACAGTTGTAGTCTAAAAGCCTGAGATATTCCCTGGCAAGAGCACTGCACCATCTGCTAGTAGGTTCACTGTTTAAATTACAGCATAAAAATTCTATTCAATCACACAACTGTAATGTTTTAATGTCACCGTTTTTATGATAGAGATAAACTTTTTATTCATTTGTGAAGGGTTTCCACTTATCTAGATGTGTATTGCCTTCACTGATATACAGTGTGATACAGTGATAAAAATGGCCTTCTGTAATTGGCAGGAGCTGATTTTTAAGGAATATAGACAGTCAGACAATATCAAGCATTGGAAAAAAGATACTGGAGCATGGTTATAATAAAAAGAAAAATCACACTCTTCTTAAAATATATACAATTCCTTCACACACATTTATCTAATTATATAGATGCCGTAGCCTTAGTGCTTCCACACAGCAGTCTCTAAGGTCGGGTTCACACACTGGCAAATTTTCCAGTGTTGCCATATTTAAAAAAGTGCACGGTGAGAAAATGCCAAAAACGGGCACATAACATAATATCGGCCATGCAATGATACACTAGTGTTTCATAGAGAGGATGCTTCTTGTTGCAGTTTTTCAACCGTGAAAATTGCTACATGAAAAATTCACCATGATTAGTATCCATAAAAATATAACCATAGCGGACACACATGAGGGAAAAGCGCTGAGACTAAAGATGGAAGAACCACCCTGAATGTTATTTTTTTCTTAAAATAGCGTAGAAAAATTCACCAGTGTGAATGCGCCAGGGAGTTTTGCGCCAGGCACTTTTTTTCTTTCACAAAAACGCGGGAATAAAATTCACCAGTGTGAACCCAGCCTAAACATTGTTCAGTGTATGGTCAGTACATTGACCATCCATTTCTCACGCATGGTGGGATATTTACGAAACCAGTTAATGCTGGAGAAACAGCCTATTTTTTATCATTATTGCTATTTTCACCTATTTACAAAGCTTTTTAAAACAAATTTTATCAAAGCAAATTGTTCACCTGCTTTAGGCTGGAAAAAAAACATATTATTCCCGATGGAGTTGGTCATGTGACTTGGCCACAGTTGGAAAAGTTTTCCTCTCCTATAAAATATTGATATTTATATCTGTAAAATATATAAAATATCTGTAATGGAAGGTTAACCATTATAGAATAACACTGCAAAGTATGCCACTTTCAACTTGATATTTATTAATAACAATTTTTTTAGATGGGGAACATTATTTATCAAAGAATTATAAATCAGGGAAATCAAAAACACAACAATACAGGGGGAAACTAATTGAAAAGGTCAAAATGGTCTTAGTAAATATCCCCCATCTTAAAGTGTTTTATGGTATGTGCAATCATATGTGAATACTGCAAAAGCACGACATATCGTGGTTACATTCCCTTTCTTAAATGCACTTACACTTATGGAAGGTGTTTTAACTTTTTTTTTTATTATTATTATTTAAAAAAAAAAAGCGACATAAAAACCCAAACAGTCAAAAATATTAAACGCAAAAATATAAACCTATGAAACAATGTAAAATAGACGATATAATTGTCCCAAACATGCAATTTAATTGTCATATGAATCAGCTTTACTAGTCCTTTTTAAAGTTTTAACTACTGTTAGATTTCTGTATTTTTAGTTGTTTGAGTGCAATAAAAAATCTGGAGCAATCTTCACAATTTCAGATTACATTATCATAAATGTGTACTTTATAAGCATTATTTCAACATATTTTTTGCTACTATAGCATGTAAATTGTTTTAAGACATAAATAGGGATACTGGGTATTTACTGAGATTAGAATTATTTACTCAATCCAGTAAGGAGAACTCTAAAAAAGGATTATGTGATTTTATATGTAGTTTTACTACAGATTCCTTCAGCTTCAGAGAAGCTGATTTCGTCTCCTTGCTCAGTGCACGTCTGTTTGCTCGTTGCACGTTTGTTTGCTTGTTGCACGTCTGTTTGCTCGGTGCACTTCTGTTTGCTCGGTGCACGTCTGTTTGCTCGGTGCACGTCTGTTTGCTCGGTGCACGTCTGTTTGCTCGGTGCACTTCTGTTTGCTCGGTGCACATAGTTCTTTTGCAAGTATGTTTATTTAAAGGTACATTTATCCGGAAGTGAGGTATTATACGTCACTTCCGGATAAAGTGGAACACATGTGCGTTCCAAAGCTATATCCGGAAGTGACGTATAATACCTCACTTCCGGTATACAATCTCAACATGGTATAGGAAGTTCATACATTAACTTTGAAATGCAAATGCGTTTCATTGGACCGGATATGACGTACCTTGTCATTTCCGATCCTACATAGAAGCGGGTACTTAAGGCACTTATCAGACCGCGATCATGAACATATACATACTGCGAATATTCTCCTGATGAAGCTGACTCCTGGTGAAACGCGTTCAGAGAGCAGATTTGTGGAGGGCACACTACACTTGGGCAATTTATTCTGAAGTTATTTTTCTCAGAGCTACCACAGTGTTAAGTGATTGCTTTTCAGTTTTGGTTTTATGTAACAACTCAGCATTGGAGTTGTATGTGTACAGAGATTTAACCTTTTAACATTAAAGTTCTTGAAAATCACCCAATTGGACTTATTGGTATTATCCCTTTCCCTATGTGGGACACGGCTGGGACTGTATGACGTGGTTTACCTGGGTCATATCCATACCATTAATATATTAGGAGGAGGATCCACCCACTCTGAGTACCATCTGAAGGTTTTAATACCTGAAAATCTGTGTTTTACCTGGGTCATGTCCATACCATTGATTTATTAGGAGGAGGATCCACCCACTCTAAGTACCATTTGAAGGTTTTAATAACTGAAAATCTGGTGAGCAGTTTGCATTTGCACATCTCTCTGCTGAACTTATATTTGTTTTTGGTGTGTTTTTTCCATTTCACACACTATTTGGGTACATTTGGGTACTCTCACTTATTCATTTGTATATCACAGATTCAGGCACCGTTGTGTGCATTTTTTGTGCTTTTTTACACAGAATATTGCATTGGATACTTCTGTTTTGTTTCATTAATAAAAAGAAATACCATGGGCTTATTAATGAAAGGTCAAATAGTTGTGTTTATTTGTAAATTCACATTTATTCACTACTACCCCATATTTGTGTATTCAGCAGACTCTGTGATGTAGTGAATTCCATACCAATTTGACAGCTTATGGCAGCCACAGACTTACATAGTAACATTATATACAGTAGTAACGTAGCTTATAAGGCTGAAAAAAAAGACACAAGTCCATCCAGTTCAGCCTATTTATACTACAATGTTATGGAGCACTTTGCACCAATTTACTTGCACGTACAGTGATTCGCTTATTCATCAAGTATCTAAGTCTGTCACAGTAGCGAATTTGGCAAGAGACATTGTATTGAGAAGTTTTATTTCACCAGATTAAAGTGGCAAATTTGTGGGCTGATGGTAGGGCTCTTGCTGTCTGACTGACTACGCCACTCAATGCCAGAGACGGTTACTGATGTCTGCATCTTTGCGAATCTTCTGTTTCATGAATAAGGAGTAGAGAATTACAGTGTAGCAACTGAAATGATAAGAATTCACTTTGGCAGTCAAATTTTCA
>WMED01011519.1:0-15225 GCA_019650415.1 Pipa parva
TCCCATCCCATAAAGCAAGCAGTAACCAAGAGCTTCCCATCCCATAAAGCAAGCAATATATTAATACATTCCGGGACACTTATTAATACTTTCTGGTACTACAAACTATTATTCTTCTCTGTTGCAAAAGCCTTACAGCTGTACAGTCACTGGGGAGTTTCCCCGTTTTCTGATTGAGAAAAATCAATATAGAATCTTTATGAACTGACCAGTGTTCACAACCACCCGGTGGCTGACAGAACGTAGTCAGAGGTGGACATATTTGAGAGTAAATACCAGAAAAAAAAATTCCCAGTTTTGCATGGTTTGCATGGGAGGTATTGATACATTGGAAGTTGAATTCCTGATTTTTATTGCTAGAAATGTTTCTGAATTATTGGAAGTGCAGACTAAATTTACAGTAGGTATGAATACAAGAGATTAATATTCTTTTTCTAGCTTATTGTCCTTTTAATCATGAGGAAGTAGTTTCTGTAACAATACAATTAAACTACTGCATATAACTACCTGCAAAGGACAAAGGACTGGTTTGAGTTGCACAGGTAGCCAATCAATGTCTGACAACAGTCTGTGTAAGGTTTGTTCACACTGGCAGTGTATGGTCTACATTGTGTTAAACTACCACTGGGAAGAGCATAGAGTACATGCAGGCATACACTTATTATGGGAGATGAAGTTTTTAAATACAATAAAAGGCTTTGTAATACACATGTCCCATTTCCCTGCATGTCAGCCAGGTAAAGGTTACCAGTTACCCATAAAAACTGCAGGGTCACTTGCTGGCAACACCACCAATGTAATAAATATTAATAAAGAATGCTGTCCTAATCTAGTAATTTCACATATCACAGTACGTAAAACAAATTTGCTTCTCGCTTATTTCAAACCATTGTTTATTACATATTTTTTTCTAACAAACAAGTTATTTTGCCTCAGTTGTGTTGAATCTGTGTTTTTGATCTGTTTGTTGATTTCCCTGCCTCTTTTTCTCAGTTTGTCATGTATGGAAGATTAATCTTTCTCAGTCCCCAAAAATGATAAATTGTCTCAAAATATAACGAAGAAAAGATCCTACCATCAGATTCCTTTCTGGATAGAATGCTGATGTAATGCATCCCACACAGACAGATTAGAAAAAAAAATGCAGTATGATTAAGATCTGCCATATATTTCCTTTTACACAATAAATCAGCTATTGAGGAGAACTTCCCAACTTGCTGCAGTATAACACATAATGTATTCTATTTTAATCTACAATTGGATGTCCTATGATTAACAATTTATCATAGCTTCAGCTCCTTGAACTTTTTATTTTCTGCAATGGAAAATGTACCTTTCTGATCTTTAGGGAATAAAAGCTGTGCGTCCACACTACCTGTAAGTGATAGTGATAATGCAGACAATATTACTTTCCTTAAAACTGCTGCTGGATTTCTGATTACCAGTCAACCAACTGGTATAAAATTGCTAATCAGTAAATAATGACATGAAATTCTTGAAGACACAAGACACATTAAAGTAGGTTTTAAGTTTAAACAGTTATTTTGTTTTTTAATTTGTTTTTCCCTTGTGGCATTTTCTTATGTGTCTTTAATAAATATCTTCCTCACATTTTCCGTCACATTTTCTAAAGTATTTTGGCAACCATAAACTATGTTATTTGGCATTTTATTAAGGATCATAATATCTTGTGACTTGCATAAAATGCCCCAGCGCATATTCCTCTCTATGAAACGCTAGTGTGACATTGTAGGCGTGTTAATCATTACTTTCAATGGTTTTTCGCGACTGTGTATTTCGATACATTTCCTGGACTGTTTCACATCTCAGATGCAAGAAGCCTGAGGCACAGAGCACTCTCGGAGCACTCTGAATATCCACCATGTTTTTGAGCCTCAATTACACATTTTTTTTTTTTAACAACTTTCTCAGTTTCTAATGCTCATTACTAATATGGTTGCATCCAAATAGTAAACGAGGCTAGACAGAACAATATAAACACTGGGGCACCTTAACTAAATAACCTGATGCTAGTGGATTTCAAAAACAAAACTTACTCTGTGCACTTGGCAAATTGGAGATAGCTCCTTTCAGCCTTCCTGCCAACCACTCCAAGCTTTCATGTAAATTTGCCAAAGCTTTCAGGTCACTGACATCCCCCATGGTCTCGGACCCTGGAATGAGCTTGTCACCCAGGTTCCCAATTAACACTTCAGATTCCTTGGCAAAAGCAGCACTGCAATGAGATACAGAAAAAACATTGTAATCATCAATGAGCATCACACACAGCCAGAAATTTCAACAGGTTTACACAGTTCACCTAAATCATTACATCGATGGGAATACTAATCTCCTTACTAATCTCCATTGTAAGATCCTTGGGGCAGGGACCTCCAACCTCTTGTGTCAGTCACAACCTAGCACTTAATTTGATGTATCCTTGTAATATTTTACTTGTATTGTTTAATGCAATTTTCCCTTGTCTGTATTGTACTTGTATCGCTGAATTGTACAGCGCTGCGTAAATTTGTGGCGTTTTATAAATAAAATTATACATACATTGCACATAGAGCACAGACAGTACACATTCACATATTTAAAGGACCATTAACACCAGATAAACAAAAAAACTGCTATTTGGATTAGGATAGCAGTTATTCCTATGTGGAAAATGTCACATAAATGTAATAAATAAAAACCTTTGAAGTTGAGTTCCTGAATTTAATGATTTGTCTTATCTTTATTTCTGCTGGGTACAGCCACATTGGGCTTTCTGTGGCACCATATGAATATGTACTTTTTAAAGTTCCATAGCAAACAATAGGATTCGGCAGGGGATTGTTCACTGAACAGATGATAGATGCCTCTAACCACATGGATAACAAATTCACAATAAAACTAATCAGAAACGTAACTTCTATGAGAACATTTAGCAGTAATGTGTAGGAATAACTCCTGGTCCTTTAATATGAGTAAACAAAAGCCTTTCTGGGACTTACCAGATGCAGTGCTAGTGGATGTTTGGTATCATGTTAACTGTGTGTGCTGTGTGATATGGAAATACTGTTATTGAATGATAGTGACAACTCTGTCTGACATATTCTACTTTATAAAAAGTCATAAATGTTACATTTTCATCCTAAATCAGTCAGCCAGTTTTCTGGCTTTACCCCTGCCAGCCTTGACATTTTCACGCAATGTCTGGACATTATACCACTACTATCCCTACATAATATCTTCGTAAACTAGCATAAATCAGTAACAAAATAACAGATGAATAATAACTGATGGAATTAAGGAAGATATAGATATGAAAATAACCTTAGTTCAAGTATAAACATGGTGTTAAGAAGTTAGAGCAGGTAGTAGAGGAGCTTTAAGGTGTAATGCACTGTATACTTCCTTTGAGCAGCCCAATTTCATGTTCATGCCTGCCATGAGCATTGCATGATGCAGTGCATGCTTACTTGCTTACTTCTGCTACAGGCAATGAACCTCTAGAGCAGCGGTTCTCAATCTGTGGGTCACGACTCTTTTGGGGGTTGAACAACACTCTCACCGAGGTCGCGAACACGCTGTTGAAGCCAGAAGAGACTGCAGGTCCCTTTAAATAGGGTTCCTGCAAGGTAACTTATGGAGCCCGACGTCATTGTGTCAAGTGTCACGTGATGACGTTCAGGCCCAACGTCACCATGTGACATCAGCCCAGGGGGGTCGCGGTCTCAACTAGATTGAGAACCGCTGCTCTAGAGCAAGGTTACACACAAAACATTTTGTCTTGGTTTCCTCAATGGAATGGTGATCGGGATCAATGGCCTGATATTTTTTCCATAGTTCGTTAATCATGACAAAATGTCTATAGGCATATTTTCATGCTTTTTGTTGGAGTAAAACCTATGAAGAAGATACCAGACAGCTTATATCATGGTCACCATTTAAGTGAATGCTCTGCCTTTGGCCTTCGGAGTCTTTCTAATTTTACTTGAAAGCAGTGTAGCACTTTGCTTCTCCTTCTTAACTAGGTTCCACACAACAAATATGCTGTTTATGGTGAGACATACTTAAAATGGTAAAACAGGAAGTCCGATACAATCAAAATGAAAATAGAAATGTAATTCTATTTATTTTAGGTGGTAATTGTCCTATGTGGCATCACATAAAGCGAAATAATGATGAAAGAGCCACATCACAGCATTGATTTAACTTGCCAAGTAACATAACATGCAAACAGAAAGAAGAATCTGAGGTCATGTTAGTGTCATTGTTAGAGGAACCAATATGTTCTACCTCTTGTATAATCATCCATTCTTACTGGATCACTGAACTCTAGAAAAGAAAGATGATAATTGTTGCTGAACACATAAAAATGTCTGCATTTTAAAAGCGAATATAATAGATTGCAACTTTCCAGGCTTTCAAGGATGATAAAACTGCCAGTTAACTCACAGTTGGGTGCTTTCAACTCCAACTAGAAAAAAAAAAAACAAGCAGAATTGGTGCATTGAGAAAAAATATATACACAGTCATTTTAAATCACTTTAGATGTGAAGAAAAACACTTGATTGGATTTCAGGCCTAGCTGAAAATGAATACATACAGTAAATGCTACAATGCTGTGATCTGGCTCTTTAAACTAATTTAATCATTATTTTGCTTTATTTCAGACTATTTCCCATTTAGCTCTTTATCCTTACTAGAAATTATAATCCAAAAACATACTGGGGCTTATTCATCCAATGAGAATTTGATTGTCAAAGTCTCATCACTTCGGGTCACTGCAATCAGATAATCGCAAATTCTCAACTCCGTATTCACTAAACAGAGGATTCCGATAGCGAAGAAGAAAATCCTGTAAGTAACTGTCTCTTGTATAGTGTAACACAGTCAATCAGACAGTAGCAGCTCTGCCATCAGTCCCCTTATTGGCCACATTAATCTGGAGAAGAAAAACTGGCAAAAGCGACACAGTACAATTGATTCTTAAAAGAAAATTACTTTTGTTGTTGATCCATTATCCTAAACAATCTAGAAAACACATTCACCTATCACCCAGGGAACCCAGCTGCAATATGAGCTCACTTCAGGTGGAATGTCTGAAAGATTATTGTTGCACAACTGCCTGTAGAAAACTCCAAATGAAAGAGATCATGGTGCACGATATAAAGCATGCTATGTTTCCTTTAAATAACTGCAGATATACCAACAACAAACGATAAAGGTTTAATGGCATAGGAGAATGGCAAAGCTGGTGCAAAGAAAAATTATGTTCAGGGGAAGAGAAAGCACAAGGGAAAGTGCACTGAGAAATAAAAAATGCATTTGTACATCACATGCAGAAATAAGGAAAGGAAGATGATAACAAATCTAGCTGTCAGCATTAAGTGGTTTATACATTAAAGTGCAAATTTGACTGCTGAAATGAATTCACATCACTTTGTGTTACTATGCCTTCCTTGCAAATTTACAAAGCAGAACAATATAAAAACTAGTGCACCTTAACTAAACAACCTGATGCTAGTGAATTTCAAAAGCAAAACTTATCCTGTGCACTTGGCAAATTGGAGATAACTCCTTTCAACCTCCCTGCCAACTACTCCATGCTTTTCACTAAGCAGCAGACTCCCTTAGCAAAGAAAGCGAACAGTGTCGGAAGTGATTACTTGTGTAGTGTGGCTTAGTGCAGAGTGAAGAAAAGAGTGATGTCCCAGTAAATGAATTAAGTGGATAAGTCACAAAGTGGATTTATATGTCACCATATCCCTAGTTCATATCACAGTCATTATTGTCACTTTTGAATGAATAGCCCTGCTATCAACCCTCTACTTCAATATTTTGATCTGGTGAAGTCAAATTGTTGAATTCAACACAGTATGCCTTGCAAAAATCACTACTTTTAAAGATTTTGATGTTTGATGAAAAGCCGACGTACATGTGCATGCACATACAAAGATCTCTTTAAATCTGCAAGCATTGAAATTGGCCCACTTTGGATGTGAATTTGCTGAAACACCCCAATTTATTTGCTTATTTTTTATATTTTTTACAGAAGGCCCTCCTCTTTTAACTACTTTTTCTCCAGCTGATTAACCTGCAATCTCAAGTCAGGCTTGGAAATTCTGAGAACTACAATTAGAAAGAAGCAGGTAGGGAGAAAATTTGCACACCTGAAAATTTTAGATGAGTTACTTTTCTTTTTTAGAATCTTTTAGTTTTCAGTCAAATCGATGACTTAAAAAGAACAGTCAAATTGACAGTTGTCCAGTTGCAAGATAATTAATACCTTTGTCATCTACTTCCTCTTTAGCTGACCAATATGGAAAATCAGACACTTTATACACAGTTCTATTATGTTGCACACCTGCAAGATTCTGATTAGTTATTCAGAACTCTATAATAATGGGTAAAATTGATTAAAGTAGGAAAGACCGCTCTGGGTCTTTCTGACTTTACCGAGAGAAAATCTCCTTTTGTTTTCCTGAGATTTCTTTCGAGATTGAGTTTTTCAACCTCAAGTTGTTTTCCATGGAAAGGTAGCCATACTTTACATTAGTAGCATGGCTACCTTAAATTGAAAACTTGATCCCAAAATCTCAAAAGAAATCTCGCAAGAATAAAACGAGATTTCACTTTCCAACTTTAATACATTTCTCTTATATATAGTCTTATAATCCAACTACCTGTTTTCAAGAAGAAAATGGCTATATATGTCTGAAAAGGGATGGAATTTAGTAAATAATACATACTGCAGAAAGCATTCACTTAATAGTGACAAACAGACAGACAAATAACTGGTAGTGACTTCACTTTCTCTTTAAGATTCCACACTGAGCTGCAGAGGAAGAAGCGGTTGCGTTAGAAAAAGCTTACTTTAGATTGAAAAATACGGAACTAAGTAAATATATACTTCAGAAGCATTTACTGACCAGTGACAATTGGACAGGAAAATAACTGTATGTGACTAAACAGTTCCTTTGAATCATTTAACATGTGTATGAAATACTCCTTTTATATAAATGGACAGTAACACCAAAAATTAGAGGATTTTGAAAATGTATATTCCTGGATAATATCACTCTAAATTAATTGGTTGTTTTTTTTTTTTAAATACTTCTCCCAGCATTCCCTGACCAAAAAGGACCCACAAAAGATTTCTAATTTAGTTCTGTAAGGTGAATGAGAACTTCATACCATGGTATAATGGAAAGAGTCTGTACAACTGCAAACTTCATTTATAAAGTGGTTTCCCTGCGCAGACAGAGATTTTATTAGGCTAATATTTACCCATACATCCATATATTGGTTCAATGATTCTAAGTAGTTTATTAATCTATGTGTATTACACTGATCAAAGCATGCTTCATGTGTAAAACATCATATTAATAATGCTAAGCATGAATTTCCTTTCATTTGCTGATTACACCATGCCTTCGCGAATGTGCCCACAGACTGTCCCTGTGCAGAGAACAGCTGCAGTCATTTGCTATGCTTCCTACATCGCTTCCTCTTCTGTTCTCAAACATCAAAGTCAGGCCTACTAATAATAAATGTACTTCCAGGGCTGGCATATCTGTTCAGTTAATGAAATGAGAAGTAACCTTTATGTGACTTGAAGGACACCAAGTGCCAAATAGTCCTTGGGGCTTTAAAAACTAATTATACAAGGAGAATCTGGCCAATGTTCCCTTCCCTGCCCCGCTGTGCTGAATGTGCTTATTATGCGGAAACTGTGGCAGCTTACCTTGCTAGGGTGATGGGTGTTGACTCATGCATCTCAGGTCTTTAAATTCTGAGCATAAAATCGTAAAGTCCTTTTTAAAACGATCAGCTACATAATGTAGATCAAGTTTAAGAATAAGACACTGGGTATTATCAATTTCATGGATAGATAAATAACGGTTTTTGCCTGCATGTTGGATTTGGCGCCACGGTGATATCTGAAACAGGTGTTTCTGTGGACAGTTATTGAAGGCACTTTGATTCCTTATAAAACAAAGAAAGAGGGACCATTAACTGTATCCATTGTCAGTCTCTAGATAGTAGAGAGATTAAGAACTGTATAGGTTTATCCAGTGCCTCCAGAAAGTATAACACTTCTGCTGAGTAAATCTACAGCAAATATCCTTCCTTTCCATGATCTATATTGCTGTGAAAAAAAATCATTGAGACTAAATTTAATGTTTAAGGTTTCTGAAACACGGGGTTATTTATTAAAGGACAAATTTGCCTAGCATACTGCCTTTGCATTTGTTTGCGTTGCTATGACCAGGAAGACACAAATTCTCTTCTCCTTATTCATGAAGCAGCTGACAGACTGTTGAAGAAGCGGACAGTGTCGGATGCTGTCGGATGCGTAGTCAGTCAAACAAAAGTGGGATGTGAAGTGTATGTAAAATTTTATTTATAAAGCGCCATAAACATCCGCAGCACTGTACAGTTCAGTAATAAAAATATAATACAGACATGGGAAAAGTGCATTAAATAATACAGTACGAGATCACAAGGATACATCACTTTAAGTGCAGTGTTGAGGTTGACACAAGAGGATGGAGGTCCCTGCTCCATAGAGCTTACAAACTAAGTGGGAGGAAGACTTACATACACAGATAGATGGGTAATAAAAGCTGTAACACTGTGTTGAAACACAATTCCATAAATAAATACAAATATTAAGCATAAACGAATAAGTATTAAATAAAATAAATACATAAAAATCAGTGATAAATATCAGTGCTAGTACTCCATAAGGAAAAATAAAAAAAAGAATAAAAGAAGTGAAGGACAGTGACGTCATCCTCACAATGTCCCATTAACTGTATTAACTGAATGATACATTCATTTCTATGTCACCTTGTGCTTAGTTCATGATGTCAGTTGATCGCAGGATTTATTGTCACTTTTAAATGAATAGTCGCCTTACGCAACACTGGAGCCCTGCCATAAACCCCCCAATTCGCTATTCTGATGTGGCAAAGTCAAACAGGTCAATTCAGAGAAGTACGCCTTGTGGAATGTACTCCTTCAACAGACTTTAGCATGCTGAATATGTATATTTTTATTTATATAGCGCCACTAGGTTTCACAGCACTGTACAGTCTGAATAGCGCTGTACAATCTGCACACGCAAAGTGATGCTAAAAGCTCCATAAGTCAGCCACTGTCGTAAGCATCTGAACTGGTAGCAAATTCCTCACATTGCAGAGTTTGTTAAATAAGTGGAATTGGAGAAGTCGCGAAAGGATGTGAATTCGAGCCTGTATGAGACTGTTCACCCTTCTATAAATAACTGCCATAGTGTTAGCAAGCTCACACAATAAACAAGAGGTGCCCAGGGTGATGATAAATGCTTGAGTAGAATGAAGAAGGTCCTAGCAGTTCATAAAATAAATGACTCACAACAAGGGAACAGGAACATCAGACTTGCATTAGATAAAGAAGAACCTAGAGGCAACTGCAATGAATGCAACTGATGGTATCTTATTTGTCTTTATGAGGTTGCAAAATAATTTAGGTAATATTCTTGCTTCATTAATAAATTAACTGGGTTTATTATTTTCTGAATGAACATACTTATCCTGTTCTCATTAGCTACGTAATTAACCCTTCAATAAACAACACTGAAATTTGAGAGTATAGCAACATAGTTTATAAGGTCAAAAAAGACTCAAGTCCATCTAGTTCAGCCTATTATCCCTCAGTGTTGATCAATAAAATAAAATAAAAAAAATAAAAACAAGGAAAAATCCAATTATTCTCATCTTAAGGCTAGGTTCACAATAGCGTATTATGTGAAAAAAAATATGGCTCAATCATTCCCTATGGTACTTACCTAGTTCTGGACACAATTGAGTAACAATTTAAGCAAATTTATAACTCCATATCAGCATTTGTTTATGAGGTGTCTATCTTGTCACTAATCTAACCTGCTTCTGTGAGGAAATCAGTTCTAGACTGGATGAGCGTCAGTTGTTGGACGACACATACTGTACCTTGATTTTTCCAAGCCATTTGATAATGTACTGCATAAAAGGCTGGTACATAAAATGAGAATGACTGGAATAGGGAAGATGTGTGTAGTGTATTAGTAACTGGCTCAATGGTAGAAAATAGTGGGTGATTTTTAACAGATCATATTCAAATTGGATCATTGTTACTAGTGAAGGACCACAGGGGGTAAGTATTGAGCCCAATTCTCTTCAATGTATATATTAATTACTTTGTCTAGGTATTGCACATTAATCCCTTAACTGTGTATAGTAATTAACACAAAGAATGACATTGCTCTATTACAGGTGTCGGCAAAGTGCGGGTCGTGAGCCACTTGTGGCACTTTAGCCACCTTGTTGTGGCTCAGAGCCCATCTTCGAATCCCCGCCCATGAACGATTCACCGTTAGCAGGTCATGCGGGCGAGAGAGTGCGCTCCTCCAGCGGCTCACAAAATAGTTGTTGCCGCTGGAGGAGGGAGCGAAATGGCTCCCTCCTCAAGGATGTTTGCAGACCCCTGCTCTATTGCAAACAGAAATGGATAAGTTGGAGGCTTGGATAGAGTAGAAGCAAATGAGGCTTAACACTGCTAAATGTAACGTTATGCAAACAGGAAAGAAAAATACATGTGAAGATTTAGAAAATGGGAAAACAGTTGGTAAAATTGACATAAAAAAAGAGTTAGAAATTTGAGTTAAACTGTAGCAACCAGTGTCAGCTAGCTGCTGCAAAAAGAATCAAAAAGTAGCACAGACACACATGAGAGCAGACTGTAGTTTTACCACTACAGTGTGTATGGTTTTGGGCACCAGTTCGCAGGAAAGACATATTAAAGGAACAGTCTGGTCGGAAATTAAAAAAAAAAACACATTTATTTATTTAGGCTAATTACCACATATTATCATATACAATTTACTATCAATTTTTAAAACATAAAATGTAAATTCTTACCTGTAAAGAAGTGCTATACAGCACTCCTGTGTTGCAAACTCCATCTTCAGACTCTGCCGACGACTCTACGGCATGTCGAATCAGCCGATCCCTCTCAGGAGCCTCTCTAGCTGCGCTCCTAATGAAGCCCCGCATCGGCATTTCCTATAAGTCACATGTGAGAGCGTGCCCGTCATCCAGGGAGGATCACGTGCACACTCTCCCATGTAACTATTCATTGTCATATTTGGAGTTGGAAAGGAATTTTCTCCCTTAGGCTAGGTTGACACCTACTCTTATTTTTGAAAGCTCAACTCATCTCTAAGCTGTCTCTAAGAATATTGCCTTACTGAAGTTCAGTGTTTTTTGTGGCCTCTTGACAAAACAATCAAATTGAAAGACAAGACAAGTCCCACAGGAAAAAATGAATATTATTTTTCCAGCTCAGCTATAAAACAGCCAGGGGAAGATACCAAAAAGTGTAGTTGCTTAAAGTGAGCCAAATAATCTAGTTAACCAAGAATTTCTGGAACACACCAATTCACTCTCTAAATTGTTACAAACAAAAATACATGGGAGGGAGGGAAGAAACCTTAAAAAGCCATAACCGTACCCGATAGGGAAACACCAGGCAAAATTAACCAGCGTACACTTAACACACAATTTTTATGACTGAAGTTAAATTTAACATTGTAGTTCCAAAAATCAAAATACCACACTCAATCAAAATGGTACCCTTACTCCCAAGATAGCACTTACTCCCAATATAGCACTTACTCCCAATATAGCACTTACTAATTTACTATACAAAATCTTTTTCTTCCCCCTTTTTTGCTGCCTGATGGCACATAACTTTCTATACAGACTTTACCTCGTCTCCCAGCATTACTCTGATGATGATGCATATTAACTTACCGTACAAAATCTTCATCTTCCTCCCTCTTGGGGCGTAATTGCTTAGGCTGGGACATGTTCAGCCAGTTGGGGAGAGACCTTAAAAGCCTGGTGATGTCATCATCCTTGGCCCATGATGCACTAATCACTAATTTTTCTTCAGACTGAACAATAGTCCTTTAAAGGAAAAGAACAGAGGTATAAAATGAAACATAACTCTGCTACCACTGTTACCACAATTACAATGTTTCAAATATAATTCTGAGGAGAGTTGCAGTGAATAATAATGTAACAAAAACCTCATATTATTTCAGTAGTTTTTATCTATTTGGGTTTATCATTGGGTGAAATGAGATATATGTGCATTTTTATTTGGCCATTTGGTGTTTGTTTTTAGTATTAATTCAAATTTGGCCCTTCATACCAATAAACATTGAAAGTTACCCCTACCCTTAACACTACCAGAATTGTAATATGGTCCCCATGCACATTAACTGGAAATACAGTTCTAGTAATGGGGATAGCAATCCAGCACAATGTTTCACACTGGCTATCTGAAACACATACAAGCACTTTCACCTACTAATCATCTTAGTTAAAAGCAAGCATCAGTAAAGTCATCAAATGGCTTTGAACATTTAGGCATTTTATATGGAGATATTAGCTGAGACATATACATTTTTAGACAAACTGTAGGAAATATGATTTTAAAGCTTTTTTTAAATTCAATATAATTATAGAGCCCACCCAACCGGAAAAAAAAGATGCTTGTGGAATGATGCTTAGCTGGGATAATTAGGTTAATTTTTAGTTCCAAAAGCTATTAACTGCTAATTTGATTCACAGATCCCTAGGCCATCTGTGCTTCTACTGTGTCTTTTGATATTGCAGTCGTGGTCCAACCAGAGCAGTCCAACTGTATGGAACAAGATCATAGCGCTTAAGAATAATATATCACACTTTTGTATACGCACTGCAACTCATGATCTAAATAGTGCACATGCATACGGGCTGCTTATGGTTTCTTAGGTTCTGAAATTTTCATGATGTTGTGTTTCAGTGTGCAATGAATTAAAATTAGTTAAAGCCACAGTCCATCTGAAAAAGGGCCTATGAGAAAGCTAATCTATTGATTCTGGCATCAAATGTGATTAAGCAATTTATGACAGAAGTAAAAAAGATTACAATTTCTTCCTGGAAAGAAATGACGATGCAATGCATCACAGAATCATTTATCAACCTGATCATTGCTTTGTAATTTCCTTAATGGTGTTGCCACTAAAAGAACAGTTACACCAAAAAATAAAAATGCCTCATATGCATTTATTAATATTATTATATATATTTCATCTCTACGTGCTTCTAGAAAGTCTAAGGGGGTAATTCAGCAAGGTGCGAACTCACCTTGCGATGCTTTAATTCACTTCGCAAAAATGGTTACGCGCTGGCTTCTCTCCTACATGCGCACATCAGCGCACGCTGTAAAGGTATTCCAGTCTCGCAAGGCGACTCAAGTGGTCGTGAGGAGACTGCAATACCTTTAAAGCGTGCGCTGATGGGCACGTGTAGGAGAGAAGCCAGCGCGTAACCATTTTTGCGAAGTGAATCGAAGCATTGCAAGGTGAGTTCGCACCTTGCTGAATTACCCCCTAAATTGTGTCTAAAAAGTATGATATTTTGTTATTTAGCTTTAGAAATGGGGCTTTTGGGCACCCTTTTGAATATGTATTATCTAACACACCATAGAAAACATTGGGGCTGGGTGAGGAGTGTTTAACAGCATGACTTATCAGTAAAGATAAAAGCAGACAGAAAGCTATAGCATTAATAAGTTTACCCTCAAATATAACATTTTAACAAGTGTTGTATTTAGATACAGTAACTACTATGCTATTCCAAATATGAATTTTGTGTTAGTGGTCCTTTAAGGTGAACATTTTCATCCGATGTACAATTTCACACATAAGCAGTGCAACAAGAATACACTATTAATTCAGCCAACTACCTGGTTGTTGTGTCCAATAAAACTCTGCTCCTGTTGATATCCAAAATGAACTTACTATGCCCCTTAATGATCTTCTGTATATAAAAAGGAATTATATAACCATATCCTGTTTCATCCCCACTCATTTCTGAGGCCGTAAAAATTATAGATACTAACCGTAAGGATTTGATACGCAGAACACTTAGGGGGATGTTTTACAGGATCGAAAACAACTTTTTGATGGAAAAAAAAAAAAGCAAGAAAAGTGATTTTCTACATGGTGAAAACATCATTTTTAAATAGGAGATAGCAGCATAATAAAATAATCTCTGTTTCTCCAGCATTAGGCCATCGAAAAATCTTTTCAACTTTGATAAATATCCCTTTACACTCATACTTTACAATATTTGACCTTTAGAAAGCGACCTTGCTGGAACCCTGTTAAATACGGCCATTTAATAACACAAATAAAATACTATACAATTGGGTAAAAAAAAAGAAAGAAAGAGATGAAAACAAATTAATTTAACAGACCTTTTTTTAAAGCTTAAAATCAGCAGGGAATGGTATTTTCTCATATTTCTTCTTGGCTTATAAAGCCGATCCATTATCATGGACCTTTAAAAAACTCCTGGTCTGCTTATAGAAGCATATCTTATGATTATATTGATGCTGCCTTAAGGTAATAATAAATCAAGCTGTCCTGTTTGATCTTTTCTGTGTGAGGGTCTCTAACCATAGCTTTAAACAATCAATCTGAAGTCCTCCCAGTCTGGGGTTTACCATAAATATATGAAAAACAGCCCATATTAGTGCTCATATTTCTATAATTCTGGTTCTTCCTCCTATTTTTGTTGGCAATTTAAGTTCAGTTGGTTCTCAGCTGGAAGAACAAGACGGTTGTGGAAATTCACGCATAACATGCGATTAGCTTTAAGGAGGCTTAATAAGTTTTATCTGAAGGTAAGAAATGTACCCACAGAGATATAATGTGATTCTTACAATATGCCAATTTGTTATATTAACTGCATTTTATGGTTCCCTGCACATAAAACACAAACAATAAAGTGCAATTTGATTTTATTTAGATGCTGGCTATTGGAATGTATACATTTATTTACTAATTCTAAAATAATCAATTAAATACTTATATATTATAATTCAATAACATAAAGGAAATAAGACAAAAAAGGTAAGCAATTTGACAGCAATAAGTTGTATCTGAGTACATCAACAATCTAATGGGGAAGCAGGTCTGCTAGGGCCTCCCGCTGAGGTTCCCAACTCATACAATTTAAGCAGGAAATACAACAGTGCTCAACTGCTTTTAATAGGAGTTAACACCACTTTATTGGTCAGTGTAGGGTGAACACACTATAGTTCAGATGCCAGTTAGCCTGACATCATCAAGAATGAAAATAATATTTTATAGTG
>WMED01011520.1:0-15223 GCA_019650415.1 Pipa parva
TTCCACCCTAGACTTCAGCTGCATGGAGTTTGTATGTTCTCCCTGCACCTGCATGGGTTTCCTCCCACAATCCAAAACATACATCTGTGTGTGTGACTGAATAAGGAAACTAGATAAGTTCCACAGGGCAGTGAATAATGAATCTCTGTAAATATAAATATACAATACATCCAGCCCAGCAAGCAATGGATTCTGTCAAAAGAGCTAATTAAACAAGGTGTACTGCTCTGACTTCACCACATCAGAGTGGCAAATTGGCAGGTTGATGGCAGGGCTCCAGTGAGACATAAGATGACAATTTATTGTTTAGTCAAAAGTGACAATAAATACCGCAACCAACTGACAACATGAACTAGGGACAAGGTCACATAGAAAGGAATGTATTTTTCACTTAATACAGTTATACAATAGCTATATTTTTATATAATACAGTTATTTAATACAGTGAGATATTAAGAGGATGGCGTCACGGCCCTTCACTGGGGGAATTCACATGACTCCGCATCCCAAAATTGTCCAACTGACTACACTGCACTATTCATCCAACAGCGTCTGAAGCTGTCCACTTGTTCTACAAGTCTATCAACTGCTTCATGAATAAGAAGTGAATTTGCATTTTCCTGACTGTAGTGACGTGAACAGACGCAAAGTCACTACACCAGGAAAACTCATCCTTTAATAAAAAAAACTCTCTGTGTCCAAATAAAGATCTCTCCATCTATTCTGCTTCTCAATTAAAAATTATGTGTTCACTTTGTGTCCCAATACAGATCTCTGTGTCTACTCTGTATATAGCCAGTTCAGACTTCACAGGTAAAATCAACTCTTTCATTTTAGACATGAAACTAACCTCCAACATCTTATTCTAGATTAAATCCAACAACAGCTTGGAAAGCATGAGAATATTTCTAGGCTGGTGAATATATATATATATATATATATATATATATATATACATACACAGTATATTCACAGTATATATATAACAGCTGCAAATATCTAAATACGTAGGCTAAGGCAAATGGATTTAAAAATCAAGATCCTACATCCATTGTAATAAAAAGTTTTAATAAGATAATGTCAATGCCATCGCTCCTAAAAATTCAGATTCATGATAATTAAAAGTTATTCCTGCACTAAAACACATTTCAATTTATTGGACCATGAGACACACAAAATGCTGTGCGCAAATTTGAGGCATCCACAAAGGAAATAAACGTCGGCAGTGTGAGGTACTTACACATAAGGTGCAGGATTATTATTTAACGTTTCCTTGACTGGAGGTTAGAGATGTGGATGGAGGGCACAGCACCCACAGCACCGCTACTGTAACTTACTTCCTGAGAGTGACTCCCAGCATGACTTGGAGCTATCTAAGATAGGGGAAAGGTCTCACTACAGCAGCGCTTCTCAACCTATCTTTACCGGCGACCCCTGCAATGACATCATGATGCTGGCGTATGCTCTTGGTGACTTCACCACGTCGCACGTCATGACGCTCGTGTGCAAGATCATTATGTACGCATGTCACGTGATGACATTTGGCTACAACGTCACACACAGGCACACCTATATAAGGGGACCTGCGCTCGCTCCCAGATTTACAGCGCGTTCAGAGACCCCTGTGAAAGTGTCGTTCGACCCCAAAGGGGTCGCGACCCACAGGTTGAGAGGCGCTGCACTACAGCTTTTCCAATCTGGCCCTCCTATTTACAGTCTAGATTTATTTATTTTTTTACTAACCTGGAAAACTCTCATAGGGTTATTGACTAAAGTCCGAATTGTCTTATAAATGTATGAATTCGCCACTTTCCCCTTATTTGGGTATTCAGCAAACTCTGCGATGTGGCAAATTCACCAGCTAACGACGATCACACAAAGCAGAATGGATGGCTACTGTCGTGGTTGCGACTTTACTATGGGAATATTGTCAAGGCCACAAATTTGCTATGTGTATTCTCTGTTTAGTGAATAAGGAGAAGAGAATCAGGGCATAGCCACCTGTGGTGAGCATTCACTTCGACAGTATAATTCTCACTTTGATCAATAACCCCTCACAGCGCCTCTCACAAGACAGTATTCACAACTATGCTGGTTAAATCTCATATGTGAGCTGAGTGATTGGCAACATTTCATTTTCCAGGCATACTGCTCCCCCCACATTATTTATTTTAAGTGACGGGTTCATTTTATGAAAAGATCCCTGCAATGTAATAAGAGTTTACTGTGCGCCCTGGTGCATGGCTGAACTGTACAGTGAGGCATAAAGTCAAAGGCAAATATCAGACAACATAGGAGAGTTTAATGAGCCAGTAAAAGATACCCTATCATGTTCTCCTGCTATAAATAGGCAACTGTACTAGGTGTTACTATTAATGCTATGTGAAGAAACACAAATAGCCATGCTCTTAAAGGAAAAGTAATACATATTTTATCAGGAATATAATTCATTCTCATGTTGTGAGAATAAACAATAATTGTCCCACCGGGTGAGCTTGTTTGGTCCGTAGCCTGTCTAATACAGTGAAGCAGTGATGTTTAATCTGTGCTTCCCCAGGCATTCCTGAACTACAACTCCCAACATCCAGATAATAGTGAGTGATTTTTTAGAAAATCTGATGGTGACCAATATAGTTTGCGCCATTACTCTTGCAGCAAGGTTTTAACAAATTGGAAGATTAGACGACCCTGTCTTGACATATACAGGACCCAAAATACTCAGTGAAACAATGCTAAAAGTATTGTTATTTAACTTAATTTAAAGGAAGTATATGGAACTTACTTTAACATATTTTGTTTAGGGAGACATATATTTCATATTAGACAGTACCTACATGTTACCTATTATATAGATAACATGTCCACACAGAGCCAAAAAACAAAGGTGTAACCTCTACTTATGGGAAAGTAGGAGGAGACATGTAAATCACTCATTTATGCCCCTGTGGCTAACAGATACAGCCTGAAATATAAAACAGCTATTATATCCAACCGGCATCTCGATCTGGTAAGAGAATAAACAGAGGTCATACTGGCAAATTCTGTATTCCTAAAAATAAAAGGTTTTGTGCAGGCAGGTTTTATAGCACAGTAAAACAAGAACATCTCTATACATGAGAGATGATTAGTTCAAAAATAATAAACAGCATTTATACCCTTTTTCTTGTAGATTTGGGCATTAGAGAGCGCTGCAAATATGGCACTTGTCAGAAGCACAGTATGCAACTCACATCTCACTCTATATCAATAAAAATAAATCAACAGGTGAATAAGTAGAATATCCAAAGGCAAAATAAGGTTTCTAGCCATTTAAAGGAAAATAGAGTAAAAGTAAATCATTCAAATAATAAGGATATAATTGTCCATCAATAAAAAAAAAACATTTATGACATAAGGTCTGTCCTTTTTTACTTGTCATGGATACGAAAGAGTTATCTTGAACCTACAACCTGAAGGTCATAGCCATGAATGCTTAGCCAGCTCTAATCCTAATACATAGACTATGCCAAGGTTATGTATAACCAAAGAAAGAATCCTGTACAGGGCATTTAATATGGAGTCAGACATAATGGTTCTGTGAAGGGCACAGCAGATGCTAACAGCAACAGAAGACCTCAAGAAGGTTCATGTCATGCACTAATTTTATTCCACAGATGAAGTTACTTGCCAGGCAATATAACCTCCAGATATGTACTGCCCTCATTCATGTTTCCAGGATGATATGGCTAGCAAATGTAAACACATTAAGGGGGGAATTCACCATTCAGCGAAGTGAGCTCCGAAGCCTTTGGCTCACTTCGCAAATGGTATTATGCGCTCACTGATGTCCTGCATGTGGACATCAGCATGCGCATTAAAGGGATTCCCGTCTTGGCGAGGTAACTCTTTTGGTCTTGCCGAGACGGGAATCCCTTTAATGCGGTCGCTGATGTCCGCGTGCTTCGGAGCTCACTTCGCTGAATGGTGAATTCGCCCCTAAATCTTATGGCTCAAGTTGGTTGGAAACCTCCTTTCAATGTATCCTAAGCATAAACACATATAGGGCAAAAGCAATGAACTAAAATCAATTGGCCCTGAAGCTCATTTGGAGTTCCCAGGCTGGAGTGGCTTACTCCTTAAATGATGAACCTGAATACATGAGATATTAAAGCAAAGATGAGGTCAATAGGCAATTTAAATGGCGAAGAAAAAAAAGCAATTTACACTAATGAAGGTACTTACAAGTAAAATTAATTTAGTTTACTCTATTATAAGGGGATGTTCACCATTAAACTATTCATTTGCATTGTACACCACAGTAGCACTGAAATGCGACTTAGATCTGTTTTTGTAATGAATGAACTGCTTTTGTCTCTAGTCTGTCTCCAAGCTGGAATTTAAATGGATTTGTTACTGCTAGGGTTATTGACCTTAGTGACCATAAAGTGGATAGAATGTGAGACTAACTCTTAATTACATAATAATAA
The DNA here is from genome assembly GCA_019650415.1 of Pipa parva. Taxonomy (NCBI): domain Eukaryota; kingdom Metazoa; phylum Chordata; class Amphibia; order Anura; family Pipidae; genus Pipa; species Pipa parva. The sequence goes on from WMED01011520.1 coordinate 4,467, forward strand.
TATATGTTATATAATAATATTTTTTTTTTCATGTCTAACCATCCTATATTTAGCTCACTGCCATTTAAAACATTGTGCGGACTAGTAGGGTGACTGATGCAGTTTAAATAACTAACTCCAGAGGCTCAAAACAACAGAAATAAAGAAAATAAAACATTTTTAAACAAAAAGCCCCCATTACGGCTGGCCAGGATTATGCCTGCAGCTTTCTACAGAATCATTCTAAATCTGACTTTTATTTTGTTTTATTATTTTCTTCCTGCTTGCTTTGCTCTCATTTCCCCAGACCAGCACAAGATCTAGTTTATAAGGAAAGAAAAGTGACGATTTTTTTATTTGCTCGACATAAGTTCATATTGATGCGTGTAAGGATTTTGATGAGATTTGAGATGGGATTAACTTACTACCGAATCAAAATTATAGAGGCAAAATTGTTTTCAGAATATTTTACTCATCACTTAACACGCCAGTGACTCGTGTGGACATCTTTAGACAGTTACTTACATACTTGTCCAGTGCCATTGTTTTGAATTAACTAGACAAAACACATCCATGATCTGGGGCCTACAACCTAACAAAATTGAAGCAAATGCATTTGTAAATAAAATGATATTATCTACAAAAATAGTTGAAAGTGTGCAGTATGTATAAAAGAGCGTGGAGAATTATGATTTTGGTGTTACTGCCCCCCTAAGCTGATAAGACAGATAGACTGATGCAGTTTTCTTATTTTTAGTTTTTTCAATATAAGGTTACTTTAATATAGAAGCCAACTTCCTTTCACCGACAATTCGTACATGTAACCAGATCAGAAGCTTTTCAGACTGCACATCTGTAAGATTCCAATTGGTTATAAAGAATTCTCAAACCCATCAGTCAAGTAAGTGACTTGAGATTCTGGGGGTTATTCACTAAAGTCCGAATTGTTGCTTAAAGATGCGAATTCACCAGATAAAGACAGTCACAATAGGCTGCTCGCGTCTTTATAATGAGAATATTGTTGCAGTCGCATCTTTATTATGGGAAAATTTTCACAATCTTAACATTAAAAAATTGTTGCAACTTTACAATGGGGAAATTGTAGCAGATCTACTACGGGAATCCGCTGTTTGCGAATTCAACAGTCGAATTCGCACCTTAGTGAATAACCCCCTCTAACTGATCAGCTGCAGAAGTAGTAGGTGAGAGTGGCATGGCATCTCTAAAAAGAAATGTATTCAGAAATAAAGCATATTATAAAGAAAATTTAACAATGACAATTAAATGGGCAAATAACTAATCATGACTTTACTGTCAACAAAAGGGAAACATAAGCAAACAAGTAGAAAAGTTTGTTGCTGTTCAGTAGTATTGCAAAAGTACAATAACTAAATAAATCAAGTTTTAAATATCCATTAAAAGCAAAGAGGCTTTTCTATTAGAAAAGCAAGTGTATTTCCTTTCACATTAATTACACCATGACCGTAAATGGGTAAATGACCCTCTGAAAATTATTAATATCTGAAGGAAAGGGGGGGAAAGGGGAACTTAACACTTGCGCACTTACGGTGACCTTAATTGTGACAGGTGTTAAGTTCCCCTTTTTTACCCTTTCCTTGAGATAATCTTTGCCAATTGAAATATACACCTTGCACCTTAATTCCACAACATTACATATAAGGAATAGTTGCAGTGTGATTTTTTCCCCTTCCCACTTAATTTATCTGTGAAAATTGTATGAACATACATAGGTAGGTACACATATAAGTAGGTATTTTTGTCACTTGAGAATAAAAAGTGAAATATGAAGTCATAGCTTAAGGATGGAGCTTTGAGCATCATAAGTAGCATCACATAACATAGATATATGTACAGTGGTACCTCGGTTTTCAAACGACTTGACTTTTGAACAAATTGGTGTTCGACCACGAAATTCGAGAACATTTTGTCCTGAAATCCAAACAAACATTTGGAACTCGAACACCCGAGAGGCGTTCGTTCGGCCCAGTGCGCCTTGCCCGCAGCATCAATACGAGTCAATACTGCGATCGGATTTCTTATGGGATAAATTGTTTCGGTTCTCGACCAAATTGGTTCTCGACCGCACATCCGGAACGAATTGTGGTGGAGAACCGAGGTACCACTGTAGTTTGAATGAATGATTATCACAAATATACAACTAGATTTTCCACCTGTAGATCAGTATATTTTCCATTTCGCACAACAAAACAAATGTTATTTACATAAATATTTTATAAAGAATATCTCTCTGTTGGGACAAGGCAGATAGCCCTGAATAAAAAAATATTTGAAAAACCCAGTGTGTTACTATTGTGACAATTTTGCAGTAGAAAACAATTATTTATTATTCCAAACCTGTTAAAATAAATGATGCTAACATTTTAATGTGTATAAATAGGAAATTTTTCCATGAAAGCCTTTGTATGGAGGACTGACCAATGAGGTCATACAGTATAAAGCAGTTATTTTAACAGCTAAATCACAAGAAGAGAGTTAATCTTTAATCAATTTACTCACACAAGGTCTGGAAGTTCAAAGTAAAATATATCGTTTTTTTGAAGATTTTTTTTCTTTTGTGGAACTAATTTTTTATATAGAAAAAATAATAAATGTCCAAGATGTGCATGGTAGATGGAAGGGTAAATCCTACAGTCCCTGAGATAAATGAAATATATATATCAAGGCGAAGCAATCTCTGACTGCTCATTATAACCAACCTTATCCCACTTGCAAGAATGAGATTGATTAGTAGACTCATTATTATACACTGCGATTAATCTTAATGTGGCTGAGAATGATGTGCATTGGCCGATCAATACTGGCTGTTCTTATCAATATCATACTTGAGACAACTGGGGACAGAAACAGACAGTGACATATTGCAATATATGGTAACCCTTATATTCAGCAATGAACCAAGTTCTTCTTTTAACTTAAAATACAGGCAGTACACTTTATTATTATTATTATTGCAAACCAATGGTAATCATACTTTTAATATAAAGAAACCCCCAAATATCTAACAAATCAATTAGGATGGTCTTGGTTGAATCTCTCTCATTGAAAATTGTTTGGTTGCATATCTACTTTTACAGAACCACAAGGGGGCTCCAGTAGACATTCCCAATAAATGCCAATTTCTGTAACAACTCAGTATTATTCTCATGTTGGACATGACCATATGAAGTGGAAGCTGTTTCTTAGTGATGTCACCCATTTCCCTAAGTCTCACTCAAAGTATATTTAAAACCACAAGAGCCTAGTGGTGCACAAAATAGTAAGAACTCCCTAACACTATGAAGGGAGTCAGATAATCTGTCGGTAGAAAAAATAGGGTCAAACTCTATAAAGCAATGGTAGAACACCGAGTTTTATTGCAGCTGGATTTTAATAGCAAGCATTATACACAAGCCAATCAGAAACAACAGACTTTAGCTACTAATCATGGAGAGGAAGGGGGTTAACCTGAAACATCTGCTGCCTATCTGTTAGTGAATTGAAGCACCTAAGCTAAAAGTCTGCACTTTTCTTTATAATCATCTGCATGGAACGAGAGGGTTTTTTTGGGCAACCCTTTACTTGTTGCTTTATACAAAAACCAAATCTGGTTTCCTGACCAAGTCCTGCAACAAAGTTAGTTGGAACAAACTATGCTGTGTGAACGAGGCCTTAGGGCTTTAACAGACACTGAACATTTGTCTTAACAAATCATTTTAAATACAGTTCAATTCAAATAAGTGCTGAGTGCTGTGCAATTCTTCATTAAGGAGAACCTCTACATTTTCCTCAGACAAGTATAATATGGCAGGCGGTGCTAACATGATTTAAAGCCAAGAAGGAATGAGAGCTGTAGTCTCAGAAGAATTGTCAGTCATTATTTTATGTTCCATTTTCTTTCTTGGGCTCAGGAAATTTATACTTAACTGACAATGCAACCACGGCTGAGCCATATTTATAAACGCAATGGACAGTAAGCGGTTGTGGGAAAAACTCTCTAGAAACTCCGGGGGTTATTCACTAAGGTGCGAATTCGACTGTCGAATTCTCAAACAGCGGATTCCCACAGTAAATCCACGACCGCGACAATTTCCCCATTATAAAGCTGCAACTGCAACAATTTTCTATGGTATAGTTGCAACTGCGACAATATTCTCTTTATAAAGCGTGACTGCGACAGTAGCGGTCTATTGCGACTGTCTTTAGCTGGCGAAATCACACCTATACGCAACAATTTGAACTTTAGTGAATAACCCCCTCAGCATCTATAAAGCATATTTACAAAGGGACAAAATGTACCAGAAGGAGTTTTTTCTTCTCATTCTATTTTTTACCCGATTAGCAGATTTCTTGTCCAATTTTGCCCCTTTTTCTCGCCACTTAGTTTCATTACAAAGTAGCAGTTTTCCGAAAAAAAATAACTGCATTTGATTCCACTGAATTCATTGCCATTATTTGCACTTGTGACGGGGATCAAATGACTTCCCATCTGGCATTAAGTCAGTTTACGACCCAATTTAAGGCTGGGACAGAAGTGGCTTTTCCACTCCACTTTTTTAGTGCTGTTAAAAGTGAAGGGATCCCAAAGTCTATTATAGCCCATGGACTGAAAAGGTTGGTTAATCGTGTCTGGATCCTGTTTTGTCTATTGATTCCCTGCCATAAAGTGAGTCAGAAAGCTGTGTCTCTGCAACAAAGTCTCTGGAGCCCCAACACAAGCACACAAATTAATAACCTTTTGTTCAACTAAACACTTTTTCCGTATCTACACTGCTTTAAACAAAATTCCATGTTGGTTTTAGGCATAAATAAAACCTTTTTTATTCTGTCCTGTAATTAAACGGTGCCCAGTAGCATATCCTAACCAGAACACGGTGGTTTAGTTCTGCACAGTTATATGTATCAACAAAGTAGTCAGTTAATTAATCCTCAACCTTTGTGCAAAGAACTACCGTACATTGCATTTATAGAAAACAATGAACAGTGTAACCATTCTTTGTTGCTGTTTTGCCCATTCATACGAAAAGAGCATCTTTTGTAGCCAAAATAATTTTATAAACATGCGGCCTTTAGGATTTGCCTGAAAAATGACCAGGAGAGTAACTACAGCCGGGTGCAGAGGTATTGACAGGGATCTGACGGGGACCCTAATGGACTCAGAGAATTGAAACTAACAGTAGAGAACAAATAAAAACTGCATTATTACATGATCAGAAAGAGCCACTACTGCCAATATCCATTAGCAATCCCTTTACTCCACCTAAATTTAGGGATAAAAAAAAATTGCTAGACGTTACTACTATCTGGAGTTCTATATCAATGTCCCGTTACACATATTTCTTCATATTCTTTAGACTACTATCTGAAACATGCTTGTACTAACACCTAAAAATTAGGAACAGTGCATGTTTTGAAGGAGAACTAATGTCAAAAAATAAAAAAGAAGTGTTAAAATACTTACCTTATACTGAGCCGATTGATTACAGTCACAGCATGAGCTGTGCTGTAATTAGCTGGCTCCTGATGCTTCCCCCAACGCTTCTTTACAGCGCTGGCTGACTGGCAGCCAGCACCGCAGCTCCTCCCACATTGTTACACCACAGGGGTTTCAGGGCTTAAATATCATCACGTTCATTGCAGAGGCCAATGAGAACGCTCCCCGCAATGAGCGTGAGGATGTATGAAGCTGGGGGAGGGGAAGAAGGAGCTGCGCACTGGCTTCTGTGTCAGCCAGCACGCTGTGCAGGAGGCGTCGGGGAAAGCATGGGGAGCTGGCTAATTACAGCACAGCTCATGCGGTGACTGTAATCAATCGGCTCAGTATAAGGTAAGTATTTTAACACTTGTTTTTTATTTTTTTTCACTTTAGGTCTCCTTTAAGGTCAGTGATTCCAAAGCATATGGAAGTATTCTGCATCTAAAGAAGATGCCATGTACCGTATTTATTTATTGCTCTGACATCTTATGCAGCACTTTACAGAGATTCATCATTTGCTACCTCTTGGAGCTTACAATCCAGTTTCCTATTCACACACACACACAGATACACACTATGGCCAATTAAGTAGGGCTTCAATTAACCTACATAGTATGCATTTTTTTTTGGGGGGGGGGGGGGGGGGGATTGTAGGAGGAACCCAGAGTCCCCAGAGGGAAATCATACAAGTAAGGGAGACCATACAAACTTCATGCAGATGATGTACAGGGTGGATTTGAACCTTGAATAGCAAGGCAGCAGTGCACTGCACAGAGACGTCATTGCAATGAAATTGGGTTTATTTTTAAGACTAGTGTGCATATGCTTTACTGTGAATTGTAAAAAAAAAAATGGAAAAAAATCACAACTCTATGGTTTTGTATTTCAAAGAAAACTAAAGTACCTGTATTTCTAGGGGTAATTCTTAAGGGGGTAGGATAATATACTTACCAATCTCAATCTGTCAGATAATATACAGTATGTACCAATCCGAGCTAGAACTAAAGAAAAAAAGATCAGCTTTAACACAGGGCAGGAGGCAGTGCTGGATGAAAGATCATGATTGGTTAGTATATTAACCCCCACTTATACCATCACCCCTAGATGCAAGAGCCTTAGGGGGTTATTCACTAAGGTGTGAATTCGACTGTCGAATTCTCAAACAGCGGATCCCCATACCAAATCCACGACCATTCTCCCACGGTAAAATCGCGACCGCCCCAAGTTTCCATAGTAAAGTCGCGACTGCGACATTATTCTCATTATAACGACGCGACTGTGACAGTGGCAGTCTATTGCAGCTGTCTTTAGCTGGCGAATTCACACCTATACGCAACAATTCGGACTTTAGTGAATAACCCCCTAAGAATGTTTCCCTTTTTTTAATTTGTTTTGTCCGAAACGATTTACTTTTTTTGTCCATTTACCTGAAATAGGAAAAAGCTTAAAAGAGAATAAAACTATTTCAGATTTTTAACATCTTGCCACTTGCTGATGTGTTTGTGAGTTTTCAGTTTCAGTGTGATTTAGCAGTTTGAACCTCACAGATGTCCAATAGGTGATAATGGCTGAAGCCAAGTCACGAGTGTTAAACAGTTTTCAGCGTTGTCGAACTGAAAAAACATAGATTTCCATGTTGGTAATTACACACCCAAAATAATTCAATCTTATAAGAAGGCAAGACAGTCAAAATAAATAAATGTGATCCATAGTGATTACAGAAATAAAAGTGGCAGGGTGTAATTAGCATTACACTTTGAGAGGGGCTTATTCATGAATTTCTGAACAGTCGCGTAAAGGACCAAATTCACATTTTTTGCCACTTTCCCATTTTTGCATTTTCAGCAAACTCGGTGAATTTGCAACCAATTTGAATACTCACGACAGTCACGGATGTTTTGTGAACCAATCTGTACAGGGCCAGTTTTAGTGAAACTGGTGCCCTGGCCAAATTGAGGGGCCTGGCAGAATATACCCCCCCCCCGAAGCCAAGGGGGCCCCCCACAGTGTTCTGCACAGTGCTTCTGTAGAGTTACAGAGCTCTAATCACCGTTTCAAAGTTTTATTTTCCTAAAACACTTGCAAAGGTAATTCGACTATTCATCAAGTGTCCGCAGTAAGAATTTCATCAAGGTATACTCTGTCGCATTCACCAGTTTTACTTCCCCGGATAAAAGTGGTAAATTAGGGAGCTAATGAATACCTCTTGTGTCAATCACAACCTAGCACTTAATTTGATGTATCCTTATGACATTATATTTGTATTGTTTAATGCACTTTTCCCTTGTCTGTATTGTACTTGTATCGCTGAATTGTACAGCGCTGCGAAACTTGTGGCGCTTTATAAATAAAATTATACATACAAGTCTGCTACTGTCTGATCAACTACTCCACAATACACAATAAACCATATCTGATGCTGTTCACTGCTTTGCTATGGGAATCTGCCACTTAATGTAGAGAATTTGTGACTATTGGGGCCCAAAATGATGACAATGAACTTAAACGGTAACATTGGATAAACCAAGATGTTTATACTTAGGGGCCCTTAAATAAACTCATCACTTTCTATTGATTAATTTTGCTCATTTATATGGTAATATTTATATTATTATTTTATAACCATTCATTGCCTGTCACTCTGGAGCTTACACTCTAGTTTCCCTATGCACCACACACACACACAGATTAGGCTCCAATTTAACACATATGTAAACCTTTGCAAGTGCAAAGACAACATACTAACTCCATGCAGATGATGTCCAGAGTGGAATTGAACCCGGGACCAGTAGCGCTAACCCGCTGAGCCAGTATAGTATTGTGTCTCATATCAGGTGAAAAACCTGAAAAAAGCGCAACACAAAGGCACCTTATAGTGCCGCATCACAAAATAAATAACACTTTGAAGTGAAAAGCCCAAATGTGCTTCAAAGGTAACAATCACCTCCACGTGGGAAAAATGTGAACAAATGAATAAACACACACCACAACACTTGCGCTTTTTTCAGGTTTTTCGTTTGAAATATTCAAGAGTTTGTTGAAAGTTGTTGGACTTTCGTTAAAAGAGCTGCAACCACTTACACAGATTTTTGGAAGGACCTTCTACTTTTTATTTCTATTTCTTATTGTTTCATTGTTATTTTTGATTTTGAGCGCTGCCAACGAGTGCACTTCTTTGTACACTGTTGGTGTCTTATATCAGAATACAGTCTCCTAACAAAGAACTGATGATGACCAGGGAAAAAATTGTTTCATCCAGTTGTCTGGTCATATATAAAACATTTACATAAGGATCTGTTCATTTTACATGTTCATTTTTAGAATAACAATTGCATTACATAATAATTTATGATTTGCAAATGTCACTAGCGAGGCAAGATGAAGACAGCAGGGAATTAAATTTCATGGAATTTATATCAAATTTAATTACTGGCTAAGAATGTACAGTATTGGAGCAATGAGGGGAAATCTCAAGGAAATTATCTGTGATTCGTTAAGTATTTTGTTAAAAATAAAGGCAGACAGAGTTTTCTTGTTATCACAATCTGTTATTGCTGTGCGGAGGGGGGGGGAAGCAGAGTAAATTACATCCCTGCAGTTAGAAATACTGAACAGGAAAGTACAAATTAGAAATAAGAGAAAAAAAGAATGTAAACTGACGTTTATATGATTCTCTTTAATGCAATTTCACTGACACGCTACTTGACTTTCATCGCCAATTCACAATATTGCTCAAGGCAAGAAAAACAAAGCAATCAATGTTTAAGTACATGTGTCTAGAGCTGGATGCTGCTTTCTGACATGGTCCCGTGAGGAACACTTACTCGGCAAGGATCCAAACACAAAAAACGTTACCTACTATTTTCCCAGAATCCTTTGCTGTATAGACAATACATGCAATCATCCATAAAAACGACCAAGAGTTGTTTACATTCAGGATTAGAGATAAATGAATGTTATCGGGTGGTAAAGGTGATTTCCAAGATGCTTAGTAATGAGGAAAACATGCACATTCTTTCTTTAATGGCACCTGTTGCATTGTTCTCCTCAGCAGTATTTACTTTTATTTACTTTACGTTTACTTGTTTATAGCCCAGATTACCACCTGTTATGCAAAAAATCTGCATCTTCCCTGGCTGAGGATTATGGGTATTCTAATTTAGAATCAATCTGTTGTAATGTGAAAAAGGACTTCAGAATCTTACCAGCCAAGGAACTAATCAGCAAAGAGGCCAAACCAATGTTTGTGCAACACTATGACATAGTTAAATTAGCAAACACAAAATATTTTTGAGGTTGTATATATTTATATGCTTGTGGACTACTACTCCCAGTACCCTTAGTATTCTGCAAGTAGACTGTGAGCTTGACCTAATTACCTTGTATAGTTCCTGCTGTTCCCATGATCAGTTTGCCTTTAATTATCCATATATTTCCTATTGAGCCATGGCTGATATTTCTCAAATGTACTTACAGTCCTAAGAACATGAAAGTTGCCTCTTTTCTATACTGCTTTGTCATTTCATCAAGCAACTTCTTTTGTCTTTTACCTGATTTTGTTTAAGACAGACCTGGAATGTATGGAACATGCTTAGTGCATCTTCTCAAGGAAACTTCACACATTTCAAGGTTCTGCAGAGAAGCCACTAAGCTAAGTCCTAGGTCCCACTTTCTGCCCCCCAGGTTACATGACAGGCTCTGTTACTGTACAGGGAGGAAGTTGATGTATATCAGAGGCAGTCTGGGGGTACAGACATATCCAGACATTGACATACATTTACATACAAATTACAGACATAGGTGCTTGGACTACTTTTATGATAAAATGGCCAAAGCAGATTTCTTACCAACAGAGTAAAGCAGCAACATCTCCTATTTAGCAACACTTTACAAGGTCAGGATTATACTTACCTCTATGGCTATGGCTTCCATGCCATTCTCTAGCTGCAGCTTAAAATCAGCATTCCCAGCTTAGAGAATATGTCTGAAAAAAAATTCATGGAAAACTGGCCCACACACACACATTTCCTGGTGCAGGGGTTTATCTGTGCTGCCTGCTCAACTACTGGGGAGAAACGCTTCTCACTAAGGTATAGTACTGCATATGTAAAGATGTAATTTGACTATAGTTCCCCTTTAACTAAATACAATCGGGCCTCCCTATATACAGACTAATACTGTAATTAATAGTTAGAAGGGCTTTGTGATCCCATCACTCCAGGCCCAGCTCCTTGTTCTTAACTTTTAATTTCACTTCTCCTCATCTGCAGCACATTATTAAAGT
>WMED01011521.1:0-15221 GCA_019650415.1 Pipa parva
AGATTTGTGCAAGGTAAAAGGATTTTGAATAAGGAAGGCTATCACTCCATTTTACAACGCCATGCCATACTCTGTGGACAGCGCTTGATTGGAGCCAATTTCATTCTGCTACAGGACAATGACCCAAAGCATACCTCCAAATTATGCAAGATTACCTCAGAAAATAACAGCTAGAATGCCAAAGGTCTGCAATGCTGTAATTGCTGCAAAAGAGCATTTACAAAAATCATTATTTCTAACCTTGTCAATGTCTGGACTATATTTCTATTCATTTTTAAACTCATTTGAAAAATAAAAGTATGAGTTTTCAGGGAAAACACAAAATTGTCTGGGTGACCCCAAACCTTTGAATGGTAGTGTATAGAATGAGAATATTGTCGCAGTCGCAGCTTTACTATGGAAAATTGTTGCAGCTGTAACTTTAAAATTTGTCACGCTCGAGACTTTAAAAGTCACAACTTTGAAGCGGCCCGTGACATGTGTGTCGCAAATTTATATGACCCCCAGGCCAAAAAAGGTTGGGTATCACGAGTTACTTTGTGATGTAGCTGGGATGTATAGACTTCTTAAAGGACCTGGTGATCGGACACTATCTGCACATGCTCTATTGGTGGAAGGGTTTTTTTTCTTTAAATAGAGGATTCTTGACATTTATTGTTACACTTGAAAAAGGCTGACAAACTTTCACTTCTTCAAAACAAATAAACTATCCTCCAATGGTATACTTAATCCCACCTCATCTTGTCAGTTCACCTAAAAAAAGACAATTATTTTACTATAAACAGAAACTTACCATTAAGGAAAGAATCTGCTGGCAACACTGGCATAACATGAGGTGTAGCTTGTGTTATAATGATGTTTAGAAGATGAGGTTTAAAATGTTTTAACGTAAGCAGTGCCCTTGCAATAAGGCCACCCATAGAATGTCCGATAATTGCAACACTTTCAGGAGGATTTTTGTGATTCTGCAATGAAACAAAATGGTATTAATATGACATTTAGAATTCCCCTTGATATGGAAAGACACACCACTTGATATTACCTTGCTAAACTCAAACCCCACCAAACGACTTAAACACATAACTTTACTCCTACAACAAAAACTATCTGAAACTACTACACAGACAAATCTCAACACCAAATGGCAAGCACAAATACACAACATAGATGATCATCCCAACATCCTAATCAAAACAATAGACCACATACGCAATCTAACCCCCGCAATAAACCTCTGTGAGCTCCACTTCAAAATCCTCCACCAATCCTACATAACCCCAAACCTACTCAATAAAATCTCCAAAAACAAATACCAATGCCCTAAATGTCACTATTCCCAAACAGACTTTGTTCACTGCTGGTGGAGCTGCCCAAAAATTTAAATATTCTAGAATAAGGTGGAGCAATAGATTCTCACAATTGTATCACAAAAATGTGTACTTACCCCTGCTACAGAACTACTGGGCGTCACGAACCAAACAGACCAACACACATTCATACTAACACCAATTACAAAACTAATTCTGCTAGCAGCTAGACACTTGACTGCTCTTCACTGGCTTTGTCCATGTGCACCCACAATATGTATTTTAAAAGACAAACTATGAAACATGCTAGTATTGGCTTGATATGACGCAATGAATGACAGTGAGCAAAGAATTAAAAAGCTTTTAACTCTTTGGACTCCATATCTAACAACTCTGACAAAATCACAACAAGCCTACATTCTTTCACCCTTTAAATATACGACCTACCTACTCAAAGAAATGTTATTGGGACTTTGGGACCTGAACTAACTAGATACCAAGAGGGGAATTCAGGATAGTCCAAAGTGAGGTGCGGAGTGTTCGCTTCACTTCGGACTGACTGATCTGCGCTTGCTGATGTCCTGCACGCGGACATCAGCGAGCGCATTAAAGGGATTCCAGTCTCGGCGAGAGCAAAAGAGTTGCCTCCCGGAGACTGGAATCCCTTTAATGCGCTCGCTGATATCTGCGTGCAGGACATCAGCGAGAGCAGATCAGTCAGTCCGAAGTGAGGCAAGGACTCCGCACCTCACTTTGGACTATCCTGAATTCCCCTCCAAGAATCCAACCCCAAAGAAAAGGAAAAGGGATGAGGGCATGGATGGAACCGAGGACCCAAGCGGAAGACACTTTATGAAACTCAACCATACAAGATTAGACAAGGTGATTTTAATTCCCCAAGTTGTACCTACCTTCCCCCCCACCCCTTAACTGATCCAACACCCCAGAACCAACTGTTTTGGCTCTTCCCCTCCACTTCCCCTGTTTATCCTTGCCCTGTTAAAAAAAATTTGAAAATATAGAAGAGGCATACCTAGACAACCCAATTACCAACAAAAACTCTTCAAAATAAAAAGTTAATTTGTCTAGATGTTTAATAATTCATTCATAATAATGTAAGAAAAATAAGAATGTGAAGAAAAAAAAAAAAGGAAAAATGTTGTTCATGCTGATACATTAAATTGGTTGTGAAATGTAGATATCAAAACAAAAATGTATTCATTTCTCTTCTTAATAAACAAAATTAAAAAAATAAATATGACATTTAGCTTCATGATACACCAGTGGAGGACTAGATACTGTAAGACTGGTAGTAAAATCAGTTAGGTTGAGGAATAACAGATTAAGTACAAACTACCAAAATGATCCTATAAATACTAGTGTAGGAATTTATAAGTACAATTCTGTAGAAAGCGAAGAACTAAAATGCTTGTTATTATAGGGGTGTGAGGTACAAATATATTTGCTGATGCTGCTCTTCTTTCCAGAACTGCCTCCTGCTTTTTTCAGTATAGTTCTTCTTTACTTCTGCTTTTAGCCCTATAATACCCTTCATTTTCCTCTCCTCTTCTTCACTGTTAATATGAGCAAGCACAGAAGCAGTATTCTTATCCAATACTGCTTCAGTGCTCGTTTAATTTAACCTGAAGGGGATCCCAGTGTTGAAAGCTGAAGAGAAGAAGACTAATAATCAAAGACACATGATGCAGCAATGGAAGAGCAGCATCAATAAGTATATTAGCGCCTCACATGTAGAATCACCCCTGATATAACGACTGCTTTATCAAAAGTCTTCTGTAATGACTTAATAAAATGGTCATAACCAACAACAACACAGTAAATCAAGAGCAAAAAAAAAAAAAACTAGAACCAAAAAAGGTAGGATTGGAGAGGGCAGCAGCCTAGGGTGTGGATCCAATAAAAACCAAACAACCTCCTGTCACCTCTGCTTACATGCCATCTAGCAGCAAGCAATGTGAACTTAATAAATTCACAGCCTTACAGGTGTTGTATATATTTTTCCCCTGTTATCGTTAGTTCAGGTTAGTTACAAAAAGTGAAGACATACATGACTTCCATACAGCTGTCATCTGTAAATGCTGTCTAAGCTTTACTATAATCTTACCTTATACAAAAGGAGTATTGCTTTAATGCACGCATGCACAAATTTAGTCTGCTTTTGTAAACTGCCTCCATAAAGTGCAACTAGCTCTTCATTGAAATTGATGCTGAAGACATCAAAGTGATAGATGTTCCCCATATCTTCTGATTTTCTAAGGGCAACTGAAGCAAACGAACGAACTAAAAGCGATGGAATAGACAAAAAAAAAAAAAGTCATGTATGCCTGTAATCTTTTTTCATTGAACAAATTTTGGATTAAAAATGGATGAAAAAAAGATAATACCATAGAATAAAATGCAGTATTCTTCTGTTTATGAGATCTATCAGTTAAATGTCATAGCATCTGAAATCTAGTTTTATCACCTGCAGTATCATGTCATCGTTTTAGCCATCGCTGCTAATCTTTCCTATAAAGTTTGAAGGAACAATGCCCTCTAGACCACATGCACTAGATGTACACGTAACAGGATCTAAATGGAAATAAACAATACCTTGCCTGTAGCTTCCTGCATTTCCCGGAAGAAACAAAACTGGAATTCCATTTAGTGTCAAATTCTTGTTTTTTTCTGCATAAACTCCTTCTCCATACAAATATAGCTCATACAGTGGATAAAGTCTGGATACATTCTTTGAAAGTTTGATTTTCTGGATAGAAATAAAAGTATGTGTTACTAAATATGAATCTCTTGATCTTATGACATATGCTTAAAATCTAAAGCAAAGTATAGTGCAGGGTCCCCAAACATGCAGCCCTTAAGGTGATCCTCTGCACACCAAAACTCCAGAGGCAGACAGACAAAGAGGTGCACCTACTGATCTTCCTTACCTGTATACAGGAAGTTCGGTGGGTGCTGACAGCGCAAGAAAAAAAATTGTCTATATTTGCACTTGAATTTTTGATGTTTCGGCAATGCACTGATCCACATGCATTCAGATACCTGTGACCAATTTCCTAATAGGCAGTGCTTTGGCTCAGTGGTTAGCACTTTTGCCTTGCAGCTCTGGGTTCAATTCCACCCCGGACTTCATCTGCATGGAGTTTGTATGTTCTCCCTGCACCTGTGTGGGTTTCCTCCCACAATCCAAAAAAACAAAAAACATACCTCTGTGTCTACCTATGTGTGTGAATGAATAGTGAAACTAGATTGTAAGCACCATGGGGCAGGGACTGAAGTGAATGATGAATTTCTGTAAAGGGCTGCGTAATATATCAGCGCTATATAAATAAATACATACAATTGCTAACCAACATTCTCCAGCAGCAGTTACATAGTTTGATATTAACGACACATTGCATGAAAACTGCATTCATTTATACTGTATGATGTGACTAAACTATATCTAAATCTAGCTGTATGTAAATAGTCTACTGCAAGAACCACTCAAATGCATTTATAATGTCCAAAAAGGTTTCCATATTGACATGCTTCTTTGGCATTTATAATTTTGAACTGTATTTTTAAATAACCTTTACTCTGCCTCACATAATTTACAGGAGATCTGTCTTACACCTCCAGCGTAGCCTTAACCTGCTGAGTAGATTTGCAAAGGCCTTACTAAAACAGAATGCCTTTTTAGTCACATTGCCTCATGGATTGCTTAGTCAGAACTCACTTATATTCTTTCTTTTTTTCCCCCTGGTTTACATCTACATTCAAAAAGCTTTGCTAATAAAGATATTACCATTTTAACACAAGTACCCCCTCTGTTTTGAAGTTATCATTAAAGTTTAACATTGCAGTGGATATTTTTATAAAAAAAGGTTACTGGTCCAAACAAACACAGCTACTGCTGCTTTGCCACTATTGCAGTTTTGGTAGTAGAAGGTATTTTGTTTTCACTTGTTTCACATTGATCTGCTGAATGATTAAAAACGTTAAGCTAAACAGCTCCTCAACTACTCTCCATTTCTTTTTATGACAATTTAATCATGTGTCTCACACAGTCACAAAGTCAGTGAATGATTTAAGAGAATGGCTCAGGTGTTGCTTGGGAAAACTGATCAATTACATCCTTCCAAAAATGCAACAGCAGTCACTCACTTTCATCAACCTTTGGACCAGTGGCATACTATGGTGACTATTGTGAAAAGTCCAAATAGTCGCGTGACGGTCTAAAGTTGAGTCTATTCAGTGCTGCCCAATATTCACTCACATATTGAGCAAACTCTGCACTGTGGCAAATTCATGACAAATTGAATCATTTCTAATGATCGCAGACTTACACAGTTCTTTGCATAATTTTGCATGCGTGTGCACAGGTAATTTCCCTATTTAGCAAGCTGCATAGTCTGTTGAAGTGGCAAATTAGGAATTCACCTGTTTAACTTCGCCAGATCAGAGTGGCAAATTAAGCAGGTAATAGTAAGGCTCCAGTGCTGCGCAAGGTAACAATTCAAATATTATAGGAAATATAGTAATCAAGTAACAACATTAGCTAGTAATACTGTCACATAGCAATGAATGTAAAAATCACTTGTTTTAATAGATGCAACTTTAATATGGTGACAATAGTGGGGACCAAAATGTGACAAATTGGTGATTATATCCTTCCTTATATTTAATCATGCCTATTAATAATAAACTCATAGACTGATAGAGATACAATTATATTAGCAGATTCCCCTTTAAATAAATTGATGGGAATATGATGCCACTTCATTTGCTCAAATTCATCCTGCTACTATTCAATTGATTACGCCACACTACACATCCACTGGCGTCTGCCGCTGTTTGCTTGTTTGTCCAACCTACCTGGTGCTTAGTCAATAATGAGAAGGGAATTATTAACTTCACCAGCATAGCATCACATATTGGTGGGAAGTGAATTTAACAGTTGCATTCGCAGTTGGAATCCCATAGCAAATCAGTGACAATTTTCCCCATAATAAAGTTGAGACTCCGACAATATTCTCATTATAAAGATGTGACTGTGACAGTAGCAGCTTATTGCGATTGTGTTTATCTGGCGAATTCGCACCTATATGCAACAATTCAGACTTTAGTGAATAACCCCCCAAAAAGTTTTTTGTCCTGTTAATGCTGGTGAAATAGCAGAAATATATTAACATCACTGTTTTCAGCAAATAATAAAGCCATTAAGTTTTTTTTGTGTTTTTTTTAACACTAAAAGCGTTTGCCTGCTAAGGCTGGTGAAAACCCATTATTTCCTATCAAGTTGGTCCTGTGAATTAGCCACAGTCAGATTAGTTTTCCCACTGAAACATCAATATTGATCTGAAACAGAAGGTAACCCTCATTGATGAACTCTGTGCTTTCAACGGATCGACTTTTTCAATATCAACTATTTTTTCGATCCTATATAACAGTGTTTCCCAAAGCTTATTTTTTTGTGGCCCAGTTATTTTAGTGCTTATCCTTCGTGACCCGGCATTGTACGCAAAGCGCGTGTAGAATCCGGCTCATGAATATTCATGAGCAGTGCAGTGCGCGAAGGTACTTCGCGCATGGCACCGCTCATGAATATTCATGAGCCGGGTTCTACACGCATTGTACGCAATGCGTGTAGCATCATCAAGAACCCGGCTCATGAATATTCATGAGCGGTGCCGTGCGCGAAGTCCCTTACCTTCGCGCACAGCACCGCTCATGAATATTCATGAGCGGCGCTCGACCTGGCAAATAATTTTTGTGGCCCGGTACCGGGTCGCGACCCAGCGTTTGGGAAACGCTGCTATATAAGATCAACAGAATCAGTGTCCAGCTAAGTGAAAAATAAAGGGGAGAAGTTCCAATACACAGTGTAATGAATAGAAAAGGTCGAAATTATATTTCAAAATATCCCTCTTAATATGATATATCACTAAAGGCTGTTTTCACTGTGGTAAAATGGTTCCTAAAACAGAAAAAAAGTAGGTCACTGATTTCATGACAAAATGCATTGCAGAATGTTCCATGGCACAAAGAGATGCTAATAAAATTTGCAATAAAAACTAATTAGTTATGGTAAAAAAAAGTTCTGTCCTCATAGAACACACTGTAAAAAAATTCTGCATTATTAATGAGTGCTATTCAGATTTCAAGTGCAATTCATATAAAGCCAATGTCATGATTGCTATTAGATTTCTATGTGCACTAAAATCACCTCTGTCTAGCCACACTATTGCAAGGAAATGGAGTGTGGCAACTGCTTTTAAAATAAATGGAGAAGCAAAAGGAGTGGTTCATGAAGTCATTTAGCATTTGAGTGTTCCAGCCAGCTTGTGACTTTAGTTACCCTTTAACTAGCAGCTTCAGGGGTTTTTAATATTATCTATGCTGTAACAGAACAATGTATCTTTTCTACAAGCTATAAATACAAGGTTTGCTAAAAATGTTAGGTTTTGTTTCCATGCCACAAATAGTTATTAAATCTCTGCCCTAGTTGAACATTTCTCAGGAGGAGATGCTATTTTTGCAGACTAAAAAAATTGTTATAGTTAATAACATAAAACAGTCCACAAAGTGGCAGCGAGAGCTCTCTATTGACTCATGACAGGTAAAACTGGAGAACATACAGTCTTCTCAAAGCAGGATTTTTCTGGCAGTAAAACACCTGAGCCAAGAAGTAAACAAAATCACTGGGGGGGTACCAGGTGTAAGTCAAAAAAGGGGGTGCAATTTTCTTGCTGGAATATTGAGGTAAGTATATACTAGGAGATCTGGTGTTTGAACTGAAAACAGAACAACTAGATCAGAAAAAATCCTTTTTTTTTTTTTCCAAAACTTTTTATTAAATTTTCAAGTGTAGTTTAACAAAACATATAATTTTAACATTAAAGTCAAATGAACATAGATTAAAAAATAAATTAAAAAAAACATAAATAGTATCACATATCACTCATTCTAGTTTCACAAAATAATTTCCAATATGTTTTGAGCTTTATTGGGGAGAGGGGAGAGAACTTCCGGGCTTTTCCAAATTGTAGCATATTCTACCACCTGTTAATTCAATTGCTTTATTCTAGTTTTGATTCTGAGCTATAGGCCAATCCTCCCATTTTTCCTTGGTTTTGTCTAGATTACCTGTTATTCTTGCATTTAAAATCTCATATCTTTTAATTAAGTTAACTTCGTCTCGTATTTGGTTAATTGAGGGAACTAGTGTTGTTTTCCAACGTCTGGCTATATTCAGTTTTGTTATTTGTAAAATGTGGAGACATACTTTCTTTTGATTTTGGCTATTTCTTTTGGAAGAATATTGAGGAGTGCACCCTGCAGTGTCGGCTTAATTTCCATTTCTGTCAACTGAGATAGTAAGTGAAATATCTGTTCCCAAAGAGATTTTATTAGCGGACAAGACCAGAATGTATGTATATAGTCCAACTGATTCCCTTGGCATCTCCAGCAAGTTGCTGACGGTAGCTTATATATCTTTTGAATTTTATCCGGAGTATAATGCCATGTACAGTATAAATGATTTTTTTTTGCTATCTCATGGTGCGTTACATTGTTGGAGATCTTGTTTGTATTAGTAACCATTTCTTTGAAAACCATCTCAATTAATTTCATATTGCTTTTTTCTTCCCAATACTTAATCAATTATGGAGTACAATAAGAATTGTCCAACTCTAGGTCTTTAGATGTACTAGAGATTCCTCCTCTTTGATATTGGTAAGGAAAACATCTGGCTTCAAACCTGGTTTTGGCCCTAAAAAGGTTACTCGCTGAGTCTAGATCAGAAAAAATCTTTTAACAAGATATTTATAAAGATTAATAATTCACAGGAAGCAGTGCTGGGTACTGTGTTCCATTTCGCCATGAACATCAACTGAAAGAAGTTTGTACGTTCTCCCTGTACTTGAATGGGATTCCTCCATGGACTCTGGAGTGCTACAAGAAAGCAGCGTTAACCACTGCGCCGCTGCTTTGCACCGTTCCAACCTTGCTTCTATATGTGTAGGGACAAGTAGCAACCCTAATCATTGGGTCAGTGCTACCTTGCTTGTGAAGGACTACAAATACTCACCATTGCAAGTCATTTAGCAGAATGGATTTTATGTTCTGACAGATAAAGACTAGTTTGACATGAACACATCTTTTTCAGTCAGGATAGATTTTTTAAGAAAAAATTGCCAGTAAGTATGCCTACTTACAGCTTGAACCGCCGCTCAAATCCCCAGTAGCAGTCAAGCGGGTGCACGGGAAAGTGCGGACTTGTACAGCAAACACCATAGGTAAGGACTTCCCAGCACTCCAAGGTTAAAAGGTATGTTTTATTGCTACCACATGGGCAAAATTAAAAACATTAAAATCATGCCGCAATGCCAATTTTAATGTTTTTAATTTTGCCCATGTGGTAGCAATAAAACATGCCTTTTAACCTTGGAGTGCTGGGAAGTCCTTTCCTAGGATAGATTTTTTGCCAAAGAACAATCATTTTTCAGCATGGTTATCTCAGCAATGTGTCTGTGTGTTCCCAGTTTAAAATAAAACAAAATCCTTTATTCAAAGCAGGAAGATGGCCAGAGCCAACACAAATAAATAACAATCATCATCTAAATTCTAATTAGATGAAAACATTACATATACATTTCAGACAGATGAATCTTTATTTTGACAACAAGCATCATGTAGTTCATGTAGTAAAGTTTCCACGTCTCGAATCCTAGATGCAGTGCTTAATGACCGGCTTGGAGAACCTGGCCATGACAATGTCTTTTTTTGCTTCCTTTTATTCTAGTCTCAATGAATTTACAACAAAACCACAAGCTTTTCCAGGACTGCTAAACCAACTATATTTTCCTCACTTTTCTGCAGTACCAAGAACATAGCTAAACATTTGCAATGGCCAGAAAGGGTTTTTCTGACTAAAAGTATAAAACAATGATATTTCCTCAGTAACAGGACATGGGTAAGATGTCATAATCCTTCACAGCAGCATCCATGGGTCAATCCTAATGCTAAATGGCTCTGGAAAATAAACAGACCATACCTGATTCTTTCTGTTTAGTATGATGCTCTCCAGATTACCCAGAACTCTTTCACTGGCACCCCTGTCTTTAAATGTCTTAAGGCTGGGGCCATACTAACGTGTTCATCACTGGTGATTTTTCTGAAAAAAAGCTGCCGATAAGAATATGTGTGTAACATGGGTTTATGCCCACACTTAGGTGACATGCTGCAATTAAAATACAACACAGCATCTTAGCATGTTAAAGAAGAACTACAAGCTTGTATGGTCTAGGGATGATTACCAAGAGGTAGGGGGAAGTTACTTACTAATACCACTGTTACCACAGTTTTTTGCTACTGCGCTTGCTATTTTCATTATAACAGAGAGGAACTGGAAGAAGAGTGGAATGCGGCGACTGACAAGCGTAGAAGGCTTTGGCTTTGTAGCAGAGAGCCTAACAGTGGTATTTGTAAGTAACTGCCCCTTGCTAATCACCCCTAGAGGATAGAAGTTTATAGTTCTCCTTTAAGCAAAGCATGTTGGGCAATTACGGTTCTAGGTGAGGTCTGTTAATAAAGACATGGCTTCTATCAGTAAAGATAACCATGGACAAAAAGCAATACATAAATTCATGAATTTAACTTCAAAGATAACATTTTTACAAGTGCTGTATTTAAATAATTGCCATTCCAATCCAAATGGGAATTTTTCGCTCTTCTGGTTTTAAAGGAAAGAGAAATGGGAGAGCCACCATCAGGGCCATTAACAGGGGGTAAAGGGGGTACTGAGGGCAGCCCTGGCAAACATGCCTATATGTAATTAATCCTACCCAAATAAATACATAAGACAAAAAATTCTGTTGAGATAGGTATGAGAAGGGTAGTGTCAGCAGATGTATGTCATCTACAAGCCATGTAACTAAAATATCTTTTTATTAAAATAATAAAAAAAGAAAGAAAGTAGGAAGCATCATAAAAAGATTTATAGCTCGTACACTGGAATACACCCTAAAGAAAACCTGCTTTGCAAAAGAAAAATAATAAAATAATCAATCGCTGGTATAAACCTTTGGACTTTAGAGTTCTACTTTCAGAAAACAAATTATACCAACATATGAATCAGACCAAACCCATTGTATCTACTGTTCTAGTTTAGACAGGATCCTAAAAGCAATTGTTTGCTATGGATTACTAGACTTAGAGAAAACTTTGCTCCTGTAAATACATTTGCCTTAGACTAGTTTAACAGGGTGATTAGCCTAAAACCATAGAGAGATTGGGCAAAATAAAAAATAAATTTTGCAACTAGAAAAAAAATATAGAAATGGAGTTCCTTGTATAATTCAATGTGTCAGTAGACCTGAAGCAATATTTAATTGTAGGAAGATGGTGCGGCTCGCTGCAAATCCCCAAGAAAATGTAAACTTTGCGTTTACATTTGCCCTTAAGGGGCACCTAAGCGTTTCTTTTTGTTTTTAATTTGTCATTTTCACTGAATGTTCCTGCTTTTATGATTACATAGCAATAAATTTTTGTTTTAAATTTTATTGGGAGTGCACAACGTTTTTTCTATAGCAATATTTAATTGATGAAAAAGGTCTTAGAACTTCTTTAGGTAGAAAATATCTTGCATGTTCCAGAACTAACCATTTGAAGTAAATAAAGCTAGACTGTAAACTTGGGCCACTATCTCATAAATCCAACTAAATCACTGCCCAATACTGTGCCAATGGGATGGGGGGTTAGTATGGGGCAGCAGATTACATTAACAAAAGCAACACCTAAATTAAAATCTGCTATTAATAGGACACAAAGTATACTTTATAATTAATGAAGCCAAACTTTGTCAGGCCAGTTACCTGGAACTCTGGGTACTCGAACATGTAGGTCATGCTGCATCTGTTGTCTTCACCAGCGAAGAAAACCTCTCTGACTCCCAAAGCCAGCAGAAGCAACAGGAGGCTCTGGAAGACTCTTCTTGGAGACACCATTGTCTGGCCACGAATATGAGGTTACAGCTGTTTCCTTCACCAAATAAACCCAGGAAAAAATAAATATATATAGTCCAGGTAAATATAAATTAACTCCAGTCGGGGAATCCGGCAGTTCTTGACATCGCTGCTGTCACACACACAGCGTGCAAGCAAGGCTAATAATGTTCACATTGTAGCAATACACGCTGTAATATCCTGCCCTGCGAATGAAAGCCGCTTTCCCATTGGACGGTTCTGTATGCCATAGGACTGGCGCTTGTACCGAGCGCTCGGATTGGCGTTTCATTTGTAATTCATACACTGAAAAGGACAGAAGCACCAGTTTACTCAAATACCGCCTAGAGAAATGCGCCTGCCTTTTATCAGTCATGTCTGTGCTAGTCTGCATGGCTGCGTTTACAGAAAACCTACCACCATTTGTCTCTCTAATTAAACAGCAGCTTTTTTAATGCTTTTAACATCTATATCTCCCATATTGCCCAGCAAGGTTTAATTATACTGGCCAAACGTTTAAAGGAGCACTATAGTCCTGATATACAGTAGCTGCACACATACATATAAAACTCCTTTATACTAAGTCAATTGCTGACACAAATATTTAAAAAAAAAAAAAACGTTTAGGGAAGAAATAATACTTGTCGTTTGTTTCCCTTAATTCAGCAGTTCTCCCCACGGGGGTCGAGAACCGCCACGGCAACCAGAAGCGCCCGCAGGAACCCTTCTTATAAGGGTTCCTGCGGGTGACGTCGGCTGAAAACGTCACCACGTGACGCGCATACGTGACGACGTTTCACGGCACGGTCAAGTCAGCATCGGGAATCACCACCCCCAGAAGGTTGAGAACTGCTGCCTTAATTAGTTTTCCTGAGAGCTGACATTTTCCTCCCCCGCTCCCCCTCCTCTTTCTGTTCTGAAAGTCAGGCAACATGAGAAGAAAAAGCTGCCTGATTAATATTGTTTAAGCAGTGTGCTAACCTTTGGCTGCATAAATTAAGTTGGAATGCAGGAGATTACAGAGGGAAAGCTGACTTGTGCACATGTGCTAAGTAGTAAGTAGGGTAAAAATGTCTAAGGGAGAGTACCTTTTCATGGAAAGCTGGACAGTACACATCACACACACATTTCCTGGTGCAGGAGTTTATCAGTGCTGCCTACTCAATCATTCTGTGTCACATGAAACAACTACTGGGGATAAACACTTCTCACTAAGGTATAGTACTGCATATGTAATAAAACTATATTTCCCCTTTAAGAGGATAGTATTTTCCTGAGACTGGGCACAACATTTCTAGCCTATTATCTTGCACTTCTGCATTATTCTATTGCTATTTATTTAGGTCAGCGGTCGGCATCTGCAGCTCGTGAGCCGCATGTGGCTCTTATCAGGTCGCTCGCCTACCTGCCCATGACCTCCGACGTGTCTTGTGATGGGACATCAGGAGGTCATGTGATCGGGAGCGTAAGGCGCTCCACCCCCTTTGCGGCTCCAGAAGCCTTTTTCAACGGTGGAGGAGGGAGTTAAATGGCTCCCTCCTCTACAAAGATTGCCGACCCCCGATTTAGGTGAATTGCATGCAACAACATTTTGACTAGACTTACAGTCAAAAACAACTCTCATGAAACTAGAGAGGTTCCAAAGTATGAGTCACATTGATAAAGTGCAATTAGTCATGTTGGGCTGTGAATTCACATTTATTCTCCACTTCCCCATGTTTGCTTAATGAACTAAGTCTGTGAAATGGTGAACATGTGAACAATTTGGGCCACTACACTAGTCGCAAACTTACAGAGCTCTTCACATCATTTAGGTACTTTTGACTAAACAGAGGAGCAGTGTGAAAGTGCAAATACGACTAGATCAGCGGTTCTCAACCTGGGGGTCGCACGACCGACCCACGGGGGCCGAGAACCGCTGCGGCACCCGGAAGCGGCCGCAGGACCCTCCTTATAAGGGTTCCTGCGGGGTGACGTCGGCCGAAAACTTCACCACGTGAAGCACGTAAGTGATGACGTTCGAAACGTCAGCGCCGGGAGTCGCGGCCTCATAAAGGTTGAGAACCACTGGACTAGATGAACTGCTCTGAATTCACCTGTTTGACTTCACCACTTCAGACTGACAAATTGGGGGGCTTGATGGCAGTGTTGCGAAAGGCAACTATATATTCAAAAGTGACAGTGGCAACTGCGATTAAATGACAACATGGCTCAGGGACAAGGTGACCTAGAAATTGATAGAATATTCACAGAATACAGTTAGTTGGACAGTGTGAGACTGAGTTTACTGCCCTTCACTTATCAAATTCACCTCACTCCATATGACTTTTCATCCTACTTTTATCTGACTATGCCACACATCCAACAGTGTTCACTGTGTATTCACCACTCAGTCAATCCTAAGTGAATTTGAGACTATTTTGGCGATGTGACTCGAATTGTAGCAGATTAAATTTGACAGGTAAATTCACACTTTAGTCAATGAGACTCTAAATCTTGATTTAAAACGAATATGTGTAAAATACACATAATGCAGGACTGATAGGACGTTAGCTCATTGTATAGCTCAGAGGTTCTCAACCTTGTTGAGACTGCAACCCCCGGCGCCGACATTCAGGCCCGACGTCATCACGTACACACGTCACGTGATGATGTTCAGGCGAAACATCATTACGTATGCATGTCATGTGATGATGTTCGGGCGAAACATCATTACGTACGCGCGTCACGTGATGATGTTCTGGCGAAACAACATTACGTACGCACGTCATGTGATGATGTTCGGACAAAACATCATTACGTACGCACGTCACGTGATGACATTCAGGGCAGACGTCACCATACAGCAGTGGTTCTCGAATAGTGGGGCGCGAGGCTCCCTCAAGGGGGGCGTGTTTCCCCACTGCAAAAT
>WMED01011522.1:0-15220 GCA_019650415.1 Pipa parva
TGCAAAAAGTCGGGCATTTTTCTATGGGGAACTGATAAATCAAGGTCACCGATGAGCTCATCCACTGCAGCTGTGTAGCTGAATGATTTGTTCTTGGACCCGGTACACATTATTATATGTCATATAATAATGTGTACCGAGCCCAAGAACAAATTAAGTAAGTTGAGTTAATAAAGTTAACTGAGTTAACTATATTAGTTCGGCCCTCTAAAACCATCAGAATTTCTCATGCGGCCCCTTGGGAAAATTAATTGCCCACCCCTGTTCTAGGGGGATATTTGTCAAAGTTGTCTCCTGGTATTATCATTAACCTTTAATTAGGTCGAAAATATTGATATCGCCAATATTTATTAAACCCCTTCTGACCTTTTTCTTTTTTAATCTCTGAAAAGTGTTCGCCTGATTGAAGGTGGAGAAAACCCATTCTTCTCTATGGAGATGGTTTAGAACATGTTTTTCTAAGTCCCCATCAATAAGATCAGCGACACCGATGGAAAAGGAGCTCCACTGAAAGTAATGTAAAGTGTAGTGGTATTAAAACATCAATATTGATCGTTTTCTTTATCGATAAATTTTATTCAGCACTACATAAATTGAAGGAAATTGAAAATGCGTCGAAAAGAAAAAAATATAGTGATAATGCAGCAAAATGGATGAAATTGCGGCAGATAGGTTTAAATGACCTTTAGAAATTTCCCCTATCTGTAATTTGGCATGTCTAAAAAGACTTCCATTAAGTGCAAAACATTCTTCTGCTCAGTCACACAGAAGTATATGTTCGTCTCATAGAGTGTGCTCCAGTTTGTGACATTTATTTTGGTCCGGGTTAGAGAGAAACAAACACAATGTGGCCGAAGGCATGTGGACACCTAAATGGGTTTGTTAAAAATCTCACGCAGGTGGTTTTCCTTTTACAGCAACAACTACTTCTTAGAAAACTTGAAAAAGGCATTTTCTCTAGATTTTTGTATGTAGGTTTCTGACCCTTCAGCCACAAAATAATTAGAATGTTCTCGTACTGATTTTGAGGCAAAAAACAAAACAAAACAATATCAGATATGCTATTTGTATTTCTGTAATTTGGTATGTCTAAAAAGACTTCCATTAATGCTATTATGCTATTTGTATTTCCATTCACTCCAAAAAGGTATTCAATGGAATGGAGGTCTGGGCCTTGTGCAAACTAAAGCTAAAGAATATTCCCCTAATACAGGGCTTGGCAAAGTGCAGCTCTTTAGCTGCCTTGTTGTGGCTTGGAGCGCATCTCCTAAGCCCCACCCTTGACTTCTGACTGACTGTTGGCTGGTCATGTGGTTGGGAGAGTACACTCCTCCCCCTTTGCAGCTCACAAAAAAATTGTCGCTGCTGGAGGAGGGAGCGAAATGGCTCCCTCCTCAACTAAGTTTGCCGACCCCCAGCCCTAATCCATCTGATTCTCTAAACCAGCGGTGCCCAACCTATGGCCCACGAGGCATAGGTATCCGGTCTGCAGTGCCGCGCCAAGGGGTAGGCGGCTGCCTCCTCTGTTGCCCGGCTGTCTCTGTACAGAGTCCCTCATCCCGGCAATGATTTAACTTCCTGTGAGCGGCAGGAAGTTGAATCATTACTGGAGAGAGGTGCTGTACAGCAGCGACAGCCGGGCCACGGCGGAGGGAGGCAAGTGAAGGAGGGGGGCAGTACTAAGATAGCACCCCTCTTCTTCAGAGGTTAGGGACTAGGAAGGAGAGGGCAGCAGTAGTGTGGGAAAGGGGTTGTGGGGAAAAAACAGCGTGGGAAGGGGGTTGTGAGGTAAGTACAGCATGGGAAGAGGGTTGTGGGGGCTGCAGAGTGTGGGAAGGATGTTGTGGGGGAAGCACAGAGTGAGAAGGGGGTTGTGGAGGAAGCACAGAGTGAGAGGGGTGTTGTGGGTGCAGCACAGTATGGGGGTGTTGTGGGGCAAGGAGGGGAGGAATGCAGTACAGAGGGGGCAGCAGGGGATGAAAAGCAGAAAGGAGGTGGAGAGGGAAGAGCACAAAATTACATCAGATTTGTGGAGAAACACATTGGTGTCCCAGGTGAGCATGAGTGCACGGTGGGAACAGACACACACAGGGATAATGGAGTTGGCAGTGTCAAACATTTGTCTTACTGTGAACTTACAGTATACACTGTATACTATACAGTAAGATGAACAAGTTGAGCCCAGACAGTGGTGCCTGTGCATGCGTATGGGGATTATACAGGGCTGAGGGGGAGTGCTTGAGGATGACATCCTACTAGGAGCACGCCTGCACACTGCTAGTACTTCTATACAGAGGTGATGATGATCTGATTCTAATCCCCTGAGCTCCCAGACAGAGCAGCACACAGAGGATAAGAATCAGATCATCGGGCTGCCACTGCATAGAAGTGCTACTATGAAAAGAAAGTCCCATACGTCAGATGGTGGGTGGCAGCGCTGGTAAAGAGAATAGGAAAAAAGGTATTACCCCTAGTGTGATACTGTCAGGTGATGCTGATAGTGCTGTATAAGTGCTGTATTAAATAATTCAGTTATTTATTGGATTATTATGGTGATGCCGTGAATCAGGATGTTTCTTGGAGCTAGGAGATGGTGCAGTGATGTGCTTTTATCTCCTATCTGTGCTTTTAACTTCTTACAAACACAGGTGCTGGTGTTGTGCTAGCAACGGGGGGCACGATTTCATTATTCCGCCTAGGGAGCAAAATAAACTTGGCCCGGCCTGCATCAGTGAGCTGGGGTATAACGCTACTATCTTCCAGCAACCGGAGGTCTCCTGCTGGAGCTCCTGGAATATGCGACTTTACATAAAGTCACATATCCTTGGAGCTCTGGCGTCAGGTGACTTCCGGAAGGCAGGCAGATGCGCGTTATATCTCAGCTCCGCGCCATATACGCAGGAGCTCTGGTGGCAGGTGGGCACAAAGAGAGGCAGACTGAGGAAAGTTAAAAAACCTCACTGGTATCACAATACCGTCTAGGAGTTTAATGGAAAAATAAAATAATTAAACTTTGTCATTTAAATCCAATTTGCATAATAATTTGGAACACGTATTTTAAAAAGCTACTAGCTACAAATCTAGCGACTTTTTACAGTGGTATTGGAGACTCCATATGAAGCACCAATTGTTCTTCAGTTACTGTCCCCAGCCCTCCCCAAAGCACTGACAGGCAGTTAGTCTCACAAATAGCAGCCACCCTGCTGCAGTTAGAGCAGAGAAGAGAGCCACCCCTCTCTGTCAATCACATGTGCAAAGCCCTGGCTTACAGTCAGAGTAGGAAGTAAATTATTTATTCAACAGAGCTTAGCGCTATAGCAATTCCTTTCACCAGCACTGATTAAACTGTCAGGAATCGCTATAATGCTCAGCACTACAGAACAGACAGCCGGCTGTCTGTGCTGTTAGTGCTGAGCACTCCCCAGCACTGATTGAACTTCCTGTGAGCGACAGGAAGTTTAATCAGTGATGAAAAGAGGAATTGCTATAGTGCTCAGCTCCGGCAATGGAGGAGCTGGGTAAGGAGACTGACACCTGGCGTACAAGATGACCCCCATCTTTTCAGATGATTTTCAGGGGTTAAAAAGTAGTCTTATACGCCGGCAAATACGGTGTGTATATATTTTGTTTACCAGCTATGGCACACATGTGGCAGAGAGGGCACAGAGCCCTTTCTGTAGACACATGGGCAGTCGCCAATGCTGCCTTCAGTGCAGGCTGCAGACTCAATATGACAGTTTTCAGGTCGGATCCACAGCATACACAAAAGGAGCGCACCTCCCCCGGCGCAATGACGTCACTCACCAGCACCGGCACTTCGAGGGAAGCCACTGGTGAGTGATGTTATCTTTTCAGCATTGTGTTGAAAAAGGTTCGCCGTCACTGCTGTATACAGTGCAGTGAAGTGTTTGAATTTTGTAAACAATCTGAAGAGAATTGCAAATGATTATGTATGCATATTTTTGTTCCCTGGGGCCGGGACACCTGCTGTATTTTTTATTTTGATTACAGCATGTCAAACAAATATGGCCATACATCTGAATTAAATTATTTTGGTCAGCATTTTCTCCAAAAGCTCATTGGGGTAAATTCATAAAGGTCATTTTAACCTTTTTCAATTAGTTCTGCTGTTTTTCTATTCACTGAACTTTTCAATTCCATTGATTTAAAAAGACCATTAAAAGAAAAAAAAAAATTGTTGATAACGGCAAGGATTGATATCAATTAATAGCGATCTATCAAAACCGGCATGCTCTGCACTATTTTCAGTGCAGTTTGGTTTTACATTGGAGAAAATTATTATATTACCAATATTTCACCACCGAGTAGAAAAATATTTTGACTTTATAAACATTCCCCATAGACTGTGACCCATTCTTAAACCTCCCCAAACTATACAATGAAAAAAATCAATAGAATTAAAAGACAGACACTTTGGGTAAGCAGTTTTTTTATTTAATGCATTAAGAGGGGAAAAAACTGCATTATGGTAAGTAAAAATGCTACAGTTTAGACATTAAAAAAAGTCATGACAGGGCTCTTGCAATTTGCCTGTTTTCTTAAATTCATTGGGAAATTCGGGATTTTTTTTTTTTTTCTTAAAAATGTGTTCCCCTCAACCAAAACAAAAACAAAACAAAAAAAAAACAATAATAATAATTATAATAACTGCAGTAAATATTTATACAGTAAAAATAATGAAAACCAAAATTTCTATGAGAAAACATTCTATAACCAGGTACATTCATGTGCAAAAAAGACATAGGTTCAAATTTTTTTTTTCTTTTTTATAAAAATAATAAAAGTAACAATACAAAATGGGGAACATTACACTTGGAATAAAAAATAAAACAAAACTATTTTCACTTTATAACACCATTACATTTTATATCGGTCTTCATATTTTGGTAAAACACTGATTTTTTTTCTTCCCATTTTCACGCTTTTGAAACATTTGTATGTGTTATCATTAAGTGCTACCAGCAATATTTTCTTGTGGTCCTTCAATATATCAGAATAAAATAAAAAATTTGGCCCTTTTTGAAATAAGTTATAAATAAGTGAGGGAAGCCTGTTACAAATGTCAAATTCTCTTCTATGATGAGAAAACGGTGGGTTTAGTTGAAAAACAAAAGATTAAATTAGTGCCGTCATCCAGCAAACGTGTATTTAGAGGAAAGAGATGCAATAATATTTTTGAAACTCATTTGCCTTCACAAGTCTGTACTAATTCCTTCTAAAATCAAATTTTCAAAAATGTCAAGATAAAATAAAACCAACTTTACTCGTACTTCATACTTTACTCGTTTCATTTCCAAATTGTTTCAAAATACGCAATTATTTAAATCGCCCATAAAATGGGCTGTTTATTTATCTGTTAACTCACCGTGACATTGTATGAAATGAATCTGGCAGGGCATTAGAAATGTGAGCTTTGAGAAATAGTTTAATATAAATATTAAATATGTACGGTGGGATAATGACATTAAATTTAAAGGACAGTGATGGTTTGAAAAGCAAACTCGAGATGGGACTTTGTTTACTCACAGTAACAATAATGCTTAACTTTCAGAAACAAACCTGTATTCACTTTCTATTTATTCCTGTTTTCACATTTTTGATATAAAGGAAAATAAATTCAAAATGCAATTGTAGAAGATAACATGCCAATTATTCTCATAACATTACTTTTTTCATTTAAAATTTAATTTTTCCCTTTTCTTAGTATTTCCAATTGTTTTCCGCATTTGTTTGTTATTTGAATTTGTATAAATATGTTATCATCTATCAGTTTTCTAGAATGTATCTTCCTATGACACTTTCATCTGCGTCCCAGTCATACTATACCAATACCCAAGGTGCTAATCCAGCAATGTAATTTAGACCCTATGGATTGCCATTTGGCTAGATTTAAATTATTTCTCCGTTTCAGCACAAGTGTCAATCAAAATGACTGATCCACTGATTGTCATACAGTGGATAATTTCTGGGTAGCTCTTGCTTCTGACCTATTGCCTACTTCAATGAAAATAAACTTGTAACTGTGCGCCCAAATCTACTTATCTACTCTCTGGATTGTCCAACAGTAATAACTTTTTTAATTCTACCAACTGAACTTGCAGGATAAACATTTCAGATTGCCTTATATGAACATTACTACTTTCAGCCCTATAACCACATAGAAACCTGGCTAACTATTTGTATTTCAGCACCAGATGTTTTACTACACGTTACTACTCACCTCAGTGTCTTGAAAAACTATCTTCATTATACAACAACACTATTCCAGTTAAAAAAAAAAAAAACTTAGTAGCTTGGAGGTTTGTATATCTGGAAAGGATCACTGTTGAATTTTATGTGCGATTTCTAAACACATTTCAGTGCAGTGTTATAGAACATAAAGGTGCTCACTCACAATAGGACACTAAGGCAAATGGTTTTCTAAGAAATATCATAGAGAAGTAAAGATCTCTTTATAATGATAGAAATTAACTTTATGACTGAGGTCCACACCCACAGTACCTGAAGCAAAAAAATCTCCAAAATCTTAACTGCTAAAAAGCACATTATAACTCTCACAAAGTTACAAACTCTATGAACAAAAAGATGTGCACACAACAAAAATTCACCCCTAGCTTTTGGAATGGATGGGCTGTTAACTACCTTTTAAAATGAAGTATTTGGTTTCTCTTGCGCTCTCTACATTTATAGATTCCTAAGAGTAGTCCCATGCACTGAAATGAACATTAAGGAGGTAATTCACTAAGGTGCGAATTCGACAGTTGAATTTGTAAACAGCGGATTCCCATAGCAAATCCGCTACAATTTCCCTATTATAAAGTCGTGACAATTTTCCCATAATAAAGTCGCAACTGCATCAATATTCTCAATATAAAGACGTGACTGCGACAATAGCAGCCTATCACAACTGTCTTTATCTGGCAAATTCGCACCTATACACAATTCGGACTTTAGTAAATAACCCCCTCAGTCTCATGAGTGTGGTAATTAACATTTGTGTGTGCATGAATAAAGAATTTACAAATCCATTATTGGGGCACAATGCACATGAAATAAGTTTGGTGCAAACCTAATGAGATACAGTTGTTTTTAACACAATTAGCCCTGGGGTAAATACTTTAAAAAGTTGCATAACTTCATATTCTACTGGTATGAGAATATTAGCTTTTATTGTGTTACTGTTTGTGATAAAAAATTCCATTTCAATTTTTCAAAGATAGAAGGGTTGGGAACAGGAAGTTAGAAATGAAGAATCTACCAAGAAGCAACTGTAAGCCAAAAGCTACCCTGGAAACAAATTAGCAGTCCTGTCAGATATGAAATAAAAAAAACTTTCTCTCAGTGCACCAAAAACTACTGATAGACTGACTGGTAAGGTCTGTATTCCCTAACTAGCAATCTATGGCCATTTGGCTTTGAGGTAGTGTAAATAAGTTAACTTATTTAGGAGACACTTTAACATAAAAGGTTATATAAGGGTGGTCCTGAAACCAGAATGCATCTGACCATTGTGGAGAATGGTGAAAGCTCTGGTGTGGAGTGCCAACACATGCCCACAAACAGTGTTTCCAACAAAAAGTTTATTTATGGAATATTGACAGCTAAAGAGTAACTATTTAAAATGTAAGTTTCATTAGTGAAAAAGCTGATCTTCAAAAAAAAAAAAAAAAAAAAGCTAATTGTTTTTATGACAAAGGCAATCACCTCTAGCATTTTTGGTAAAGCTACCTTGTAAAGCATAACTGAAAAATGATTCAAAAACAGGGCCATGCTTCCCCAAGCGCCCCACCCGACTCTAAGCCGACTCCGAGCTGACAGAGGTAGGAGGAAGCCATTCAATCAGAACCTTCAAATTAAAATGTAGGAGAGTTCTGATTGGAAGAGCAGCAATGTAAACTTCCCGGTGCCTGTGGCTATAGGAGCATTGTGAAGAAGCAAGGTGATGTTTCTGGCATTCACCATTCACCTCAGCTGGAGCCCCGATTCCCCCTACACCATTAAGTAGATAAGGTAGGTCTACCTTAATAAATCTAACCATCTAAGGAACAAGATGGAACTAATTTCATCAGGTCTTGATAAATTTCGTGACTTAAGTGGTTATTGAAGTTAGTCAACTAGTACTTCTATTTATTTCAAATTAGTTTGCTTTGCAATGTGTTGCTCAGATATTATTTATACTGTTCAGTTAACAACAACTATTTCTCATGAAGTTTGACAAATATGGAATGAATATCACTATATGGATGGTATCAGAATTACTGTGGTTTCTTCTGCCCCATTAAAGTATTATATATATATATATATATATATATATATATATATATATATATATATATATATATATATATATATATATATATATATATATATATATATATATATGCACACACCCTGGAAAAGTTAATTTGTATGTGAAAAACTAAGTAGACAACAAAGAAGCAAACCTTAATGTCCAGTGATTGAAAGACCCAGTGACATCTAAAAATGGAAACTAATGTTTTTAAAGTGCACCTCACCTGTGATCTCAAAACTAATACTGGTTGTACTAATGAAATAAATGTTTTTGTAAATATATATGTATTAAAAAAAAAAGTACCTTTAAACAGCGCTCATCTCCAGTCATCTTCCCTGTCAGTCTGCCTTTTCTTCCATCCCCCCCCCCCTACCCCAGAGTGTTGGGTGGGGTGGGGGGCTAAATGATGATTGACATTATAGCTCCTCCAAACAGATCCCTTAAATCATGATCTAGCAGGGATCTGATTGGGGGCGCTATAATGTCAGTCATCATTTAGCCCTGCACACACGACTCGGGAAAGAAAAGTTGGGCTGGCAGTGAGAAACGCTGTGTAAAAGGTACATTTATTTCATTAGTACAACCTAAATTAGTATTAGAGTTTTGAGGTGGCAGGAGCACTTTAACAAACACTGAACTTTCAGTAATAACTGTGTTGTAGTTTAAAATTAGTTTATCTGAAGCCTTGAATAGGTGAAATTCTGCCACATGAATGCTACAAACTGAAAGTTCATTCTTAAATAATTCTATCATTATTTTCTTAAGATCTGAAAAAATGTAAGCAATGCAGCGTATGGTCTTTTTTGCAAACCAGTATATCTGATCTGACTGTAGTTAAACTGATTGCCATTATCAAAAAAAGCATGCAGGTACACTTGGAGGAAAGTACAGTGATTCTTGCATCTACTGACCACTATCGAAGTCCAATACAAGTTCTGAGAGTTTATACATTTAAATTAATACAGTAAAAACCAAAGTTGCGCAATGCAACTACTGTGGTCCAGATCAAGTCCATTATGTTAAGGACACTTAAGTAAAAGCAGTCTAAATTATTTTCTTTGTAATAATCTCCTACTCTGTGCGGAGTTTGAAAATAGTGTGTTGGAGAAAATCTTTCCTCAGCAAACAACTTCTGTCAAGCTTTCAAATCTTTTGCATATGTACTTAATGTTAGCATCTTTTCTAAATGTAGTTTGTTCTTGTAACGTATCACTCATTTCAGTATAAAAGCTGGTGAGAAACAAAGGAATGCATGAGTTTTCATACCTTTTAGCTGCTTAAAATGACATCTCTTGAAACTACCTGCAGGAAACATACAACAATCTTTTTTATTTAACTTTCAACACCTCCTATTTTTTTTTTTTTTTTTACAGATAAGACATCTTTTCATCAAGTTTGTCTCAGTCAAGTCCCAAATTTACAGTTACAGAAAGTGAAAGAATATACCAACTATTCACTGAAAGAAACATAGTGTTGTTCCCCTTGGGAATTTTATTGTTATTGTGAATATTTCTATGCCAAGTTGTAATTACCATTCATCATAAATGTTAGGTTTGTTTTAAAAGTTTCATTTCATGACTGTACATTTGTGTTTCATGTCTTGGAAATGGTTTAAGCTCAGTGTCCATCAGGTATTTCACTTGATAGTTATTTATTATTTTATATGACTCTTATAATCATAACTGATTAGTCTACCAGTGGTTTTGTGAGCAAACCCCAAAAAATGATCAAGCATGCTACAAAGAGTATTGACTACAGAAGTATTATTTTTTTCTTTTAACTTTGCTAAACCTTATTTATATGATATGTTTGTCCTTCTACAGCAAGATAAGAACTCTTGTTTGATTATATACCTCACTGAGGCTATAAATGCTGGTCCTCTCATCTGTTTGCCATTTAATGACACTTCACTGTTATAAAAAGTGACTAAAGTTCTCGAGACATGTTCAATTTCTATTATTGCACTACTATACCTTTTAATAATTCCTAACTACAATCCAAGTGCCCATAGTTTGAATATTTAAGTCTATGAAATAAATAAAAAACTAAGAAGAAAACAAAAAAAATGTTGGTGATGTTTCCGTGATAACAAGGGCGGGCACGAAGATATTTAAATTCATTTCAATTTTTCTGATATGCTCAATCTTCCTTTGTTCGTTGATAGCCGATGAGCACATTCTCAGACTGTGTGGAGTCATCCGACACAAAACTGTATGTATTGTAATACACACAGACAAAAAAATATTTTTTTCAAGGATGATCTGGGCTCTCTTTGCAAATATGTAATGACAGAACTGGTATATGTACAGACTTCATTTGCAGACATTCTCTAAACCTTTCTTTACTTCATACAAACAGTTTGTAATTCAGAGGCTATAGAAAGTCCTGTACAAAGTCTGATGATCTTAGGTGCCCAAATATGTTTATGTTGCAATGAAAAAGAAACTGTCGCTGAACAGCTAAGCGTTTCCACTGGCAGAGTATGAAAACTGGGGGAAGTGCGGTCTTCTCTCATTGTCAACAAATTCTAAATTATCATCTAGAGAAAAAAAATACAATTAGAATATTAAAAAAAAAAAAAAACAACATACATTTCTCTAGCATTGTTCAAGTAGTAAAATGACTCATTTGTTAATCATGTAGGGAGGGTCTGGAGAAGCTCATTATCCCTCCCTGCACTGGGAAAGTATTCACTATAGAAGCCTCATCACAGTCCAGAGAGAGGCGCAAATGGATAATCATGTTTACAAACACATCCTCCAAATGATGTTAGTATAATTGTGCCTTTTAGAAAAGTCTGATTATACTAGACATGATTTTATATACAGTCCCTGTACAGGCAGTGAGCAATTACTTTATAGTTTCAATCGTCCCCTAAGAGCTTACGTACAATAGGTCATTTTATTCCTTCAGAGAACCAGCTGCAAATTCTCCATCATTGTCTAGAATTAAACCTATAAGAACAATTTACACTGGCAGCTACAACAGCAATGATAGCTGGTGATCACTGGTATGCACATTTTACATTCAACATGGTTGTCACAATAGTATGGTTTTACATTTATGATTTTGCCACAATTAGACTGTAATTGTCTTGTTGTTTTGCTGGTGTCCTTTTTAAGGCTTGGTCATTAGAAAATTACTTCTAAAATTCTATAAAAATGTTACTAAAATCTCACAAAAACCACAAGTATAAACTGAGATTTTGCTACCAACTGTTGTAGCAATGTTCCAGCTTCTGAGAAGCTCCTAAATAGTTGTCAATATAAATGAGAGCTTGCTTAGGGTTGGTTTACACTGGCAATTCTTTGTGCAACTCAAAAGCTGCTACAAGAAGCCTCTGTTGCATGATATTAGCATACCTGGGGTCTCATGCCCAATGTTCCAACTTAGATGACAGGGGGGGTTGGAGGAAATGGGTTAGTGCTTATGACATGATTGACATCATTGTCGGGGTGGGGATTAGCCAGTAGGTAAGGGGCAGGACTTGAGTGGAAGAGGGTGGAGTTTGGGAGGGGCTAACGCTGTTTAGGTATTGTTGTAGAACTTGAGGGATTTCCGGGAGTCTGGGTGTTTGCTTTGCAAGCCTAGAGTTTCTGGGTGAAACCAGGCAAGTTCCCAGGACTGATCATTTGCCCTAATAGTTTACACGGATAACAGCAACTGTAACAGTTTGTAGAGGTAAAATCATTTAGCAGTTGCAACTTTAAAAATGATATTGTTTTTAATTAGGTTCATTATTGTCTATGCTGCAAAACAAAATAGCCTGTGTGGATTACCAAGCCTAATGGATTTGGCAGCAATTGTTGCAGAATTTCTATTGTTTGGCAGCTTATGTCCCCTTATTTTAACTTTCAATAGATGTAGCTACAAAGAAACTCTAAAATTTCTTTACAATCACAGCTAAATCACACCAAAGGGCATATTTATCCAGAAGTGATTTTTTTCCACCAAAGCGAATTCACCACCATATGTGACAATTCACCCGTATAGTAGCAAAGTCAACTGTACATAATAATCAGCATATTGTTGTGGTGATGGATCCAATTGTCACATAGTACTTACTGAACATAGTCAGGCAAATAGTAGCAATGGCGGAATTTAGTAAATTCATCATGAATAGGCGGATTATAGCAAAGTGATGTCATTTTTACATTGATCTCTTTAAATTAAAAAGTCTATTAAGTGAAATGTAGCCAAAGACAGGAGCTGCTCTGTAGCGGTTACTAAAGCAGTAAAATCATTGTTCCAGTTTGTAGCAAAATGACAGTTTACGCTTTTGCCATTTTTTAAAATTCATTTTACGGCAATTTTAATGCTTAAGAACTGCAAAGATGTAAAGGATCTAACGTGTGGTTAAAACAATAAGAGATAACCCAGAACACGACAGGAAAGTATAAACAGGATCGTGCAATTTCAGTGCAAATCCATTAAGTTCAATGGGATTTGTTGCATGAAAGTAGGAGGATCATTTCACTCCCAGGAACTGTTGCAGTAGCCGTTACCAGTGTATTCCCCATCATTAAATCCTGCACAAACACAAAGTATATAATATGAATGGGGTTCTACTACTATCTCATTAGCAAGGCAGACTGCAACCAAAGAAATAAGGGCCTCCAAACTGATAGTTGATCTAAACAGAGTGAGTGTGACCCTGGGTACCAACAAGATTTAAGCCAACTAATAATGAAGCCTTCTAAACTGGATCTAGTTTGTCTGTTTGTGCATGTGAATGTGTAGTAGATTTTAAGCCTCATAGGGGAAGGGACTGAACAAATGGCTAATCTCCGTAAGGCCCAGTTCACACAGCGCGTTTAAGCTCTGCGTATTTTAGGAAAGTGCTTCCCGAAAATACTCCAGCAAATTCAGGACAGCATATTTTCAAGAGACACTTTCCTGTTGTTCTTACCCGACACAGTGTGAACTCTCCCTCGGCGATTGCGGCTCCTCCTATCTGGCCGCATTTTATGCATGGCGTATATACAGTGGAAAAAATGTGATGGTCAGCGTTCCAGACACAGTGTATGTGCATCATACGCAAGTATGGCTGGAGCAAGGCAAGTCCATAGGTTTACACTGCAAGCATTTTTTAATGCATGGCATATACAGTATATGGTGCACATAAAAATACCAGAGTGAACCTAGCCTAAAGCACTGGGGAAGAGGTCTGCCCTTTACAGCATTTGTTTTCTGAGGATGCACAACCCATTGCTATGCTGCTTTGTTCTTATGGTATTACATAGGTAAACTATTGATGCTCAACAATAATATAGGACCCAAAACTGTGCCCTAGGAAGTATAGCGCCCAACTTTGTAAAGACAGAAACGTTATAACAACTTAAATGATAAAATCAATGTCGTTCAATTAAAACACCAATAAGGGTTAGTTCTCAAGTGTTACTTGTATAAGAGTCCAGCTTGCAATCCACGTGAGGAAAAAACTGCCGAAATCCTCAATGTATATGGGAGGAGAGAAGATTTTCCAAAAGGAAAAAGGTTTGGTTGCGCTGGAAAAACAGATCAGAAAACAAAGGGGGAACCCCCTAGTGTATTACCTTTGACTTATAGCACTGCTATGCAGGCTTTTTTGTGACAGGACAAATGATAGTTCAGAGACACGTTAACAGTGCTTTCAACTGGTGGAACGTGTGAGCCTTATTTAACAAACTGATATCTGCCGTGATTCTGGTGCGGCCAGTGAATAACAGAATCTCCAATACAAGTGACTTCTGGTGGACCCCCCAAGGGTTTACACTTAACAGAAAAAAGTGCTTGTTAAAAAGCACTGTGGGCTGAAATCGGCCTCCTCTTAGGGACTCACTGGTCCAGGAAGTAAAGATGAGATACCAGTGGTTTCAGTGTAGAAATGATTTTAATGCAGGAAAAAAATGAACAGTGTACAGCAGGAATAGTCTTCCTATGTAGTCCACTGTTGATATGGGCCTCTTCTCAACGCGTTTTGCCAGGTGCAGAGCCCGGCTTCCTCAGGAGAATAAATATGAAGTTGCTGTGGCGTTTTTCAGCCATTTATAACCCTTTTCTGGTATTTCGCGCCGTGCGTGTGACGTCATCGCGTTCGGCGTGTGACGTCATTGCATTCCACATCATTCATTGCTTGCGGACCTCCCCTTCCTCTGGGCGTCTACCGGAAGTTAGCATTGGAACGCATATGCGTTCCATGGCGTACTTCCTAGTAGGCGTTGCCACAGGCAAGTCTGTGATGAGGTCTGTACTTTGTGGGCGTCCACCGGGAGGAGTTAAATACTCACTGCTTTAGTCCATTACTCCCTATGGGTCGTTGCCACAAGCAGTACTTACTGTGAGGATTCCTTTACTTTTAGCAGCTCTTGGTGCCGAATTTAACCATTGGGTTGCTGTCCAAAATTGGGACGATCTTTTAAAACCTCCAATTATTTTTGACTTAATGTCCTGGTGATATCAAAATCATTTTGTATTCTCTGTACATACATTGCCAAAGTAAAATATTTAGTGTATGCTTTAAAAAGTATACTGACATAATATCACTGTGTACAGGCTAAAAACTGGTGAACAATGCATAAAATAAGTTTTTTATTTCTAAACTCTAAAATCAACAATGATGAAAAGTGATGTTTTGTATTTTGATAAAATATTCACTAAATATCATAAAACAAGTTAACCTGGTATAGGGGAGTGGCCAACAACTATACAGCTTGTTGTTCTTTGCACCCATCCTATACTATTTAAAATTCCTTTGTACATATGTTCAAATAAACGATGTATTTACGTAGAGTTAATTTAACAAATTCTTGTCCTGATATGGATGAGGGAAGAATCATATCAAAATGCTGCAAGATCTAAATCTATGTTTAAACCTTTGGGGACCAGACTGTTGCTCTTAAAAATCCAGAATGTCTCCCTTTGTCT
>WMED01011524.1:0-15220 GCA_019650415.1 Pipa parva
CACTTTATATTCATACATATGATATGTCATCCGAAACTTCACACAAGGGAAAACGTGAGGATTTCACTCAGAGGAAAAAAGAATTTATTATCAGCACTGTGGACTATATACATTTTAAGTTCTGTATTTATTTATTGTAGTGCTGTTACAAATCTGTTTGTTCAATTTAAAGGGGAGCTCCTGTCACAGGCTTGCTGGCATGTTAAATCTGTTGGGGGTGCAGTCATAATTGCCTTAAGTGATAGTGCTGAGCTCTTTGCTTTAGTATTGACACAAAGAGCTCAGCTGGCTACAGGATAATCCCCTGCATATCTGACAGAGTAAATTAGTTAGTCACAGGCTGTCTTGCCTTTAGCTTGCCCAACCATCCTGGGACTTTAGCTTCTTTTTAAGGCACTGTCTTTATTTCTGCTTTTAAAAGAAATGTGTATAATGCTGAGGGTGATGTTGACACTTTTATAAATAATAGCAGCAGCATTTCTTCTGACATCCATCGAATGTGCTTATTCTCAGGTGTTTGGATTGGATAGCAGTTTTGGCAATGAGGAGGTAGCATGACCTTTGGTTGACAGACCTGTCTATTCATACTAGTGGTATTGCTCATATGTTAAGTGATTTTGGTGCTGTAATTTGTCTATCCCTCAGAATTCACCAAGAACAGCTTATGTTGGCAACATTCGTTATATTTTTTAAATAAATCAGCAACTCTATTAGCACAGTGGTGCTTGAAGTCAGAATAGAAAATAAATATTTAAAATCTCCATGTAGGGACTGAAACTGTACATCACTGTATTAGGCTATGAAAACTTTAAGGCTATATGCTAAATCATTAATAATGTACAATAAGTAGATATGATTGTACTGTCATATGTGAAAAAAAATCATGCCATTTTTGTCAGAACA
The DNA here is from genome assembly GCA_019650415.1 of Pipa parva. Taxonomy (NCBI): domain Eukaryota; kingdom Metazoa; phylum Chordata; class Amphibia; order Anura; family Pipidae; genus Pipa; species Pipa parva. The sequence continues at coordinate 904 of WMED01011524.1, forward strand.
AAACTTTTTTTCCCTTTTTTTTTTTTTTTTTTGTAGGAGTGGTTTATTTATTTGGAAAAGTGTGGATAGAGTCAGCCGAAGCCTATGTCAGCTGCTGTGTTAGCGTGAAGAACATTGAAAGAACTATATATTTCCTACCACGTGAAACAGTAAGACATTCAGTGTGTTTTGTGTTTCCAGTTCAGCATTACCATTCACGTTCTGTGTATGTTATGTTGCCAGCAGTTTGGACCCACAGAAGAACTTAATCCAGAGGGCCCACTGCTTATTCATAATTGCAATATTATCATGTATCAGCCATCCTACTTAATACAATTAAAATACAAAGTGTAATATGCCTGCAGTTTCTTGTCTAAAACAGTGTAAACCTATCACTTTTTTCCCCCTTTCTCTCCTAATAAATGGAATAGACCTTTGGTAGGCAGCCCCTGTTATCAGTACTAACATGTCTAGGTTATGCATATCAAATGTTTTGACTATTTAATATATGTATGCTTCAGAAGCTTTCAAAATATTTGAAGCAATTTAAAAATTATTATATTGTCAGTTGAAGAAGACTCATTGAATTTTTGGCACATAACTTTGAGTCAAACGTCACCTGCCTGTAAATGCTTTTTGCTCAGTAGCCTACCCAATTGTGGTACACGAACAAACGATGGCTCCAGCACTCCAATGTGAATAAAAACATCCAATCTTTTATTATTGTAGTATTAAAATCCAAGCATCAAAAATGAATAAAAACAAGACATGAAGCACCCTCTTCATGAGCTTTGAGCTTGCTCTCTCCTTTATCCAATATTACTGGTGATTTCAGGTTAACTTGGATGCAATTCCAGATTGTGTCAATGCCTTTTGTTCTGGCATGTAGTGTTGCTGGTCCAGTAGAACAAGTGGGAATGCAGACGACTGCATCAACGTCTAACTGACATCTATTGGGTGCAGTTGGAAACAGAACATTCAATTGTGGTGCTGTAACAAATTGTCCCTTGTTGCCATTTACTTAATGTTTTTAGACCAGGTTCTGAACAAAGCCCAGTTAGCTGAGTAGCTTGCAATACTTTCATAATAAGTATCATTTAGTTTGTTTTTCAGAATTATAAATTTTAAAGGAATTGCACCCAATGTCTTGCAAATGCACAGGTTATGTATGATTTGTTGATAGTCTTCATGCATTTCTTTTTACTGAACCCAATAACAATACTCTTTACATATGCACTGTTTATATTCTGCTGTTGAATGTCACACTCTGTGCAAAATGTCACATAAGAAATAATAATGCATGTCTCTCTGTTAGAAATGTGAACTTTCCTCGGGAAAAGACACTGGAGTGCCAGTTTCTATGATGAATGTATACCAGGAATTCAATGAGCGTGTTGCAGAAAAATATAAAATCATGAAATTTAAGTCCAAGGTGGGTGTTTATTTTTTTTAGCTTAATTTTAACTAAATTTTCTCATTAGGGTAGTATTAGGTGTAGATCAGCTGACATAATAACTTCATCAAGTTCTTAAAAATGACATATTTGAGGTTCCAGCAACGGTTGCCAAATAAATGTGTGAATAATATACAGGAAAACTGTTTTATTGTCAAAATGATAAAGAAAAAAATTGCAAAAATAGCACACCTTGAATTTTACAAAAAAAAACTTAACAAAATATTTCTGATGCTAGTCATGTTGATTGATTAGTATATTACTGGCATAACAGTTAAATAAGTGGTGATTAAAGACAGAATAAAGAAATAAGCCCAATATATCTATACCTTACATCAGGGGTGGCAAACCTTTTTGGCACAGAGTGCAAAAAAGGTGACATTACTCACCAGCGTGTCCCCCGAAGTGCCAGCGCTGGTGAGTGACATCATCATGCCAGCGTCGGGGGAGGAGCGCGCATGCGTCAGAAGAGAAGAACTCCCCTGCGAGCAAGTGCTCCTTCAGTGCAGGCCACGGACCAGGCCTGAGAACTTGTCAGATCAGGTCCGCGGCCTGTATTGAAGACAGGCTTGGTGACGGCTCGCATGCCAACAGAGAGGGCGCGCGTGCCATAGGTTCGCCATCCCCTGCCTTACATGGTCAAAATACAGGAACTGCCAACCTCAACTGCGTGAAAAGAATTTATATCTACACCTTCGTTCTGTATTGCAATCTCAAAGATCCCCCAGCAGCAATGCTGGGAAGTGACAGTCCTGCACATATTTTGGTTAGGCCTGTGGACATAGCAAATAAGCCGCTCTATCCCCGCGTAGTGATAGTTGTGGGGGAAAAATAAAAAAGGTTCAGGAGGGGGTTACAGAGAAGCCATAGAGACAGGCAAAAAGATATTATGCTAAAATAATAATACTTCTTTTTATATATCTATATCATTATTTGTAGAAGGTGGAGAAGAATTATGCTTTTGAGATACCAGATGTTCCAGCAAGCTCCGAATATCTGGAAGTTCGATATTCTGTAAGTAAATGTTTAGTTAATTTTCTGTTTCTTTTTTTTTAATTTGAAAATATCAAGTTACACATTTTTAAAAACTTTGTAGCAGTGTCTTGTTCATGCTAATTTGATGCAGAAATATTTAATAAGCCTTATGTTTTTCGCATTTTGTGAATGTAGGATTGGGCAGCTACTTACATTGTAGTTATTTACACTGCAGTACAAGTACTAGGTTTTCAAAACACATATTTGCTTTCTTTTTGCTTGTCAGATAATATTCTTAACCCTAACTTTTGTTTATCATACCATGGATGATAACAGAGCTGAAGATACCTTTTTTAATTTTGTTCATTTTTTAAAATTATGTTTCTTTAATAAAAGGAACATTTTAAAATGGGTTATTTATTTACACAGGTTTAGTACAATTTTTTTGTTTAAAGACCTAAATCCATTCAGTGTGATAAAGATGCACTGACAGGATTTTTTTATTACATAATAGTGTGCTTGTGAGATTGATATGTGTTTAGTATAGTAAAGCATTACATGTGCCAATGTTTCAGTCACTATGAGATTGTAACCAAGGTGAGGATCCCAAAGAAAACTAAAATGTCAGCTTGTGTAATGCTTTTTCACAATGTGCAGTGCTTCCTGCCCTCCTTTAGAGAATCATTTCACCAAGTTTTTTTTCTGAGCTGGAAAAATGAACTTTTAAGGGAAATGGTATGATTTAGAATAACATTACATATACAAAAACCAATATATTAAGCATATATAGAGTATTTGGAAACATTGTATTTGGTACAGTATATGTCCCTTGAATTAGTGTATGGACATTTTACTGATATTGCCAAATAATACACTAAAAGTTTAAACAGCGTACACAGGCCACCACTGTGAAAGTAACAGCTTAAAATGGACCGGTGTGGTGCGTAGGTTTCAATCTGCGAATAACTAATTGCTAGAATTCTCGGACATGACGTTCCCTGCCAGTTGTTTTGTAAACTGTAATTATCTTATGATATGTTTGTTTTGCAGGCAGACTTGCCCCAACTTCCTCAGGACCTGAAAGGAGAAACATTTTCACATGTGTTTGGAACAAATACTTCAAGCCTGGAGCTGTTTTTGCTGAGCAGAAAAATAAAAGGGCCCAGCTGGCTAGAGATAAAAAACCCACGTAAATATGCTGCTTCATTCTACAACATTTTTTGTCTGTATTTATATATTCTTGATCCTGATCTCTCTGCAGGTATATTGCCTGCTTGTAGCAATTGGAAGCTTAGCAAGTGCCAAAGGAAAGGATTAACACAGCACTTCCTCCCGTTTGCTTATGTTTTAATTTAAAGCTTTATTCAAAATACAGTAAAGTGGGATGCCTGTTTTATAATATTTTTCTTTGCATAGTGATTTTCTTTCATTTTTGCATAGCATGTTATATTTCTAAAATTATTTTATAAACACAAATTAGGATAGGCTTTAACAAAGTGCTATTAGTGTACTTCAAGGAGGAAAATAAAAGAACAGAATCTAAAATAAAATTCTTGAAATCTGCAATTTAGAAAGAATGACATATTTTACTTCCATATTATTTTGAGGTAGTGTAAGCACTTGGAAGGCCAATTTGCTGTAGGTCAATAAAATTAAAATGGTATAAACTACTGTACTATGTATTTCACTTCATTTTCTGTTCTTGAAAAGATAAGCTGGGATGCAATATGTATTGTAACTTAAAATGCATATTGGTAAACACATTATCACTTCTTAGTTCAGCACTGATATGCCATTATCATATATCAGTATGCCTATATTTTAAATTTGTAAAATATATTGGCTTAGACTACTCTGCTGCTTTTGGCCCATGGGGTATAATGGCCCAGTTACACTACTAGTATATTTCAAAGGTTCATTAATATGACTAAGAGCAGAATGTATGGAGTAGATGTGTTTTAATACAAGAAAAAAGAAGAAACGGGTATAATATTAGCAGAGTAATGTTAAGCAAACGGTGAATTTACCTATAGGATTTCCTAAAGGCTTAAATACGCATTACTCTGTCTGTCCTGTAGAATGATAGTTTCCTAAAAATGTGTGTATTTGTATTCTGTTCATGCAGTAATTATGCTGGTTTGTAAACCTTCAGGTTCTCATGTAAATTCAACATGATTTTGCCTTTTATTTTGTGACAACACATAACTGCTTTCAGGCTGTGTACCATTGTTTTAAGTACATTGTCAAACATTATTAGTTGGCCTCCTGCTTTGATATTAGTTTTCCAAAAAAATTAATTGAAGTGTATATTTTTAGGTGAACGTGACAAACCTCTGCAAACTGCCTTAAATTCTTTATGGAAACTAATGAGGAATTGATAGATGAGGCCGCCTATGAAAAACATATACTTGGTGACATTTACTTATATACATATTAGGAAAAAAAGCAGTATATATCGATAACAAACATACTACAACACATGAGAGCTCTTTTTAAAATCATCCCGTATGTTTTATTTTGCAGAGCTGTGCAGTCAGCCTATGAGCTGGTGTAAAGTGGAGGCAGTGGCCACAAGATCTGACCTTGTGAATGTTGTGAAGGATCTTGCACCTCCCCCTGTTGTTGTTTTATCCCTCAGCATGAAAACTGTGCAGAATGTCAAGACACATCAAAATGAGGTTATGCTTCCAATTATACATACTTAAGGAATTGCAGGTTAAAATGTGCTGAATAAATTGTTACGAACTTTCAGTGCACCTGACCACCACTGGAAAATCTCTCGCTTTAAGCAAAAATTAAAATCTGTAATGCTTCCTTTGTCATTTTAATGGTAGTTGTAATAGGTAGTATGTGCATTAATAATTTTTTGCAGATACCTAGGAAAGGTAGCAGGTAATTCTAATTTAAAAAATTATGGTGGTAGAAATAGATTTTGATTGCATCAATAAAGTGTTTGTAGTTACTAATATCAGGTAACCCTGACAATCAAAAATGTTTGGTAATGGTATTTTCAGTAAAACAGTACCGTTTGGTGCAGTACAACATCTGTGATGTTGTGGGGAACACTGATAAATGGTGCCTCCCATCTGAAAGGATTTTAAAGTCAATACTCTCAGTCTCTGGGGTGGTTTTCTGACCAATGATGGTGAGTGCTTGGGTTAGCAGAGCAATTGAACCATGGTCAGAAACATTCATTACTGGTAATTGCCAAGTGTATTCCTTGTTATGATTCCCTTAAACATAGCCAAATGCACTAATGGTATCTCTGCACTTTTGGTGCAAGCCAGACATTATTTTTGGCTGAAGTTAGGGTCTCCTGTACTATAAAATGCCTTACTTCACTTCCTTTTATAGGGACTCACTTATTTGTGGATCAGCTTAAAAAAATTATTTTGCAAGCGATGTTGGGAAATCCACACCCTTCTTCCATAGTCTCTCCCCCAACCAAGGGTCTTCCTTTCACTCTTAAAAGGTAAAATGGCCTCCAGAATCATCATAGGCATGACTGGATGGTAAGTTCTACTCTGGAAGAACCAGTAAAATGATGACTCCAACATGCCAGGACCACTTGAAATTGGTCAGGTACATTTGTTTGAACTGCCAAGTGAATGGACTCAATTTTGAATCAAAGTTACCCAGAAAATTCCTGGCATATCTAGAAATCAAAGTTTGCCAACTTTTTCATCACATTCCCATTTGTCCCGATCACAAACATTTTATCCGGATAACTTTCTTTAACAACTACTTTAAATTAACAGTAATGATCTTTGACCTTTTGCATTTTCCCATAATGATTAGTGTAGCCACAGCTCCCCTTTGTATTCAAGAAATGTGTGTCACTCTTTATTTGATGACCTCTTGCTAAAGGCTTCCTTATTGTTTCATAGTCTCGCCTATCAATTCTGTTAAAAGATTCGTGATTGCAACTTTGCTATGGAATTATTGTCGCTAGTTTAAAATTGTGGTCATGGCAAAAAAAATTGAGAACCAATGACCTAATTACTTTTGAGGCTTGCCAGTATTGGCCTTTTTAATCTTATGCTTTCGTTGATGTGTCTTCATCATCAGAACTCAGAGGAATTTGCTCACTGTTTTTGGGCTCTGAAATACTACATCTTTCAGGCATGGGATACCAAGGCCAACCTGACTCGCTGTGTTAAAGAAATTATTCCTCAAGTATGCCTTAGAAAAGTGATACCCCTCCTTTTGTATTTCACACCTATTCCACCAGATCCATCAGCACTTCTCTTGCCTCCCACAATCTGGCTTCTCCCATGCAGCTCTGTAAAGCAACCACATGGCACATTTTCTCTATGTTAAGTTAATACATACACCAAAACACTAATGCATATCTAAATAGGCCCGAGGACATAAAGTCCATTATTCAGTATTCAATTAATGGTTGCATCGAATTCCTTCAAGCCAGAATACTTTGGGACATCTCAGTGTGTACCTGACCATGAGTTTAAAATTGTCGTGGTCATGGCAAAAAAAAAAAAAAAAATGAGAACCAATGTCCCAATTCTGATCCTTGCAGTGTCCTACCTACAGATGGGTGGACCCATTTACCAGTGTTGTTGTATTCCTCTGTGAATTACAGAAGAGTTTTCTTACAGTGAGCATATAAATCCCTTTTTTAAAATCATTAAGTTTATTCTGCTCCTTTGCAATTTTTTAAAGAAATTTAAATTGGAATAGTCTGGCATTATCCGAAATGTGGTTTCTTGGATTAGAATCTCTACTTTATTTGATTTAAGGATTGATACATAAACAATTCTATTTAAAATACTTTGGATATTGTTTGTAGTTGTATGATTTTGTAGATGTCAGTTGAGTTTACATTTTCATTCTGCTTTAAGTAATTTCACCAGTTGTATTTTAACATTCTCATTATTACTGTTACATACATTTTAAATTATTCATAATTTACTACTCCAACCATTTTTAATTATTAGTCATTTTTTTTAAGCTGATCTGGAATCTCATGCTAATCTTCAGATTTAATTGTTTTCTCATTATTTCTCAAGATTGCAAATACTTATTTTATACCTTTACTGTTGCTTTAAAAAGTACTTCTCTGATTGTTTTCCAGATTGTGGCAGTGGCAGCTTTGGTACACCATAAATTTCCTCTTGATAAAGCACCCCCTCAGCCACCATTTCAGTCCCATTTTTGTGGTAAGAATTAAAAAAAACATATACAAATGCAATCTAATTTTTAAATATGTATTTGCATCTTTAACAAAGCTAGTTTTGGCTAGTCCGTGAGGTGGATAAGAGAATAGATAGACTAACAGATATAGATAATAACAATGATCAGATGTTTTACATATTAGGGCAAAATGGTCATAAAGCCCAAAAACTAGAATTTGTCTTAAAATAAGGCAACAATATTGAACTATGTAATATAATATGTAAAAAAAAAAAAAAATTAAAGTATTTCGAGCCAGGCGCTGCTAATCATATTATAACTGACAATCAAGATGGTGGTGAGATATCAATTTGTGTTTATGGCCTCTAGACATTTTTGGTTTTAGAATGCTCTTGTAAAATAGGTCCTTTATCTATCAAGATCTAGGGGGTTATTCAGGAAGCTCCGAAGTGAGGTGCGTAGTGTTCGCCTCACTTCGGAGCTTCCTGAATAACCCCCCTAATCACTTCTGCATCTCTACAATGCATGGCTATGGCGGACCTTGAAATGGCAAAGATAATGTACAGACTGCCAACAAATAGTCGCAAGCTGCTCAACTGCATACCACAGGGAGTAAACAGTTGGACAATTTTTAGGGTATCTCCTTCATCAGATATGTTAGTTAACATACAGATTTAAATCCAGCTAAGGTGCCATACCAGGAAAACTGTATGTTCTGTATGAATGTCCTCAACATTCAAATACGCGTCAACTGAATTTAGAAGAAGTTGAAAAAAATAAATTGAAACTGAAACTTGTAAAGAGAGTTAATATAATTTAATGCTAGTATACTAACCTTTTTAAACATTGTTTCTTTATGCTGTTTTTTTTAAATAAGTAATGACAAAGTAAAATCTGTTATATTTGCAACATCAGAATAAATTGATCTAGTTTTAGTACTTTAGTACTTTTTAATTTTAAGACCATTTTAATGACATGTTAATCAAATGATTCAAGGGCACTCTGTTGGATTGTGATCTAATGAAGGAGTCACCTGTAGTTTTGTTTATGGATCATTTATTTATCTGGGAATTGCTTCTAGTCACAGAATTTGTTTAAGGAGCTTTTAAGGAAATTGAGAAAATTGAATTATAAAATATTTTTCCTACTAACAGACAAATCCATAACTTAGACTTCAAAATTAAAAGTATCTGTTACAAAAAGATAAAGAATCATTAGTGAGTTGTAATTTAATTGTGAAGATAAAACAAGACAATCAAGAAATGGTATATATAGCTGGTTATTTGTTAATGCTAAAAAGCATTTTTTATCCAGTGTAAATGTGCTTGGAAACTCAAATCTGGAGGATTAAATACAAGTTACCTGAGGCTACGCTACAGAAAGGAAAACACAGTTCTACCATCAGGTTACAACATGGGTGGGGAGTTACAAATATACTAGCATGAGGGAAAGGCAAGAGATCAGGTCAGGGGTGGGCAATTCGTTTTTTCATGGGGCCACATGAAAGGTTTTAGAGGGTTAGAGTGGTATGTCTAGCTTGCTGGCGCCTATGGAAGTTGGCCACATCCCCATTTTAGCATGCTCGCGCGGGCCAGTCGGAGATGGTTGGTGGGCTGTATGAGGCCCATGGACCATACAACGCCCTGGTCTGGCTTAGGTAGACATGTCTTTACTGAAGGTGAGGGTAAATACTGGTTTTGTAAGGGTTTATCTTTTGTACAAATTAATTATTTTCACGTGGATTTAGATTCCAAATAACTTTTTATGAATTTCATGGGTTTCTGAAACTTGGCAAGAAAATTATATTTTAGTACAGGGGTCGGCAACCTTTTGGGCGGAGAGAGCAATATACATGCGGCTCTGTTCAGCCCTTTAGAATCCGGAGCCGCTGACGTCATATGCAATGTCAGTGGCTCCGGATTGGCTAGTAATCTGGAAGTGCGGTGACATCAGTGGTTCTGGATTGGCTAGCAGCCTGGAAGCCGGTGACATCAGCGGCTCTGGATTTGCTAGAAACCTGGAAGCGCTGAGAGAGCTTTCTCTCTACCGCGATTAGCCAGCAGACTGTAATGAGTGGTGCTTTAATGTGATCACCGCTCATTACAGTCGGCCAGATTCGGCCATCAAAAGAGGCGCATCTGGCTCAAGAGCCATAGGTTGACGACCCCTGTTCTAGTGGCAGTTTATTGACTATGTTGGAGACATGGATGGGTGCCATGTTGGAAGCCAGTTGAATGGATGGAGTAAATAAATGCCCACCACTCCCTTGTGAAATTAACTAGTTATATGTGTGAATCACAAATTGAGTTTTGTAGATGTGTGTGTATATATACCATATTTGTGCTATGGTCTAGGATTCACGTTATATAAATTAAACACAGACAAAATCATCATTTTGCATTATACTGGTTAACCTCCAACCTAAAGGTTCTGCTGAATACTCAAAATTTTTGCCAGTATACAGTCAATGTGCCATAGCTTCAACTGTTGCTCAAGCACATAATATGCGTAGAGACTTTGTGAGCAGAGGTTATTTACATTGTTGGTGTTGCAGTGGATGAGAGCATGGTTGCACCTTCCCTTACCTTTACAACAGGATTTATTTATTTCTGATTTTTTGGAGGCTGAGGTCAAAAAACATTTAGTGTCAAACACTATTTGGTTGAATGCATCATTCAGTTTTTGGATGTAAACATGATGTTTTGTTTCTAGTGTCTTTTTCACTGGAATGTGTTTTTTTGCCTTTTGTTTGAAAGTCTAAGTTGTGGTTAACTGTATGTGTTATCAGGATACTTAAAATGTTGAGTATTGGTGATTTGCATTTCTGACAACAGTTCTTTTTGAATCTAAAAGCTGAGATATTAAAGTATTTTAATAGCCAAAGTATCCTGTTCATATGTATATACATTTTTTATAGTTGCTTTTTTCTCTCTTTTTTTAAAGTTCTGAGCAAACCCAATGACTGCATTTTCCCATATGACTTCAAAGAGGCAGTGAAAAGAAAGGTATTTGATTTGTAAATCCGCAGTATATTTTTTCAAAGAGGCATATATTATCAGACAGTATTTTTCATATCTAGTAACTTAAAAAATCAGATATTTGCTTTCATTATTTGGCTGATTGTTAGAGGTTAGACGTCCAGTAGAAACTTTGTTCATCCACTCTCCCTAGGTCTTTAATAATTTTTGATTAATGGAATTTAGAATCTTTCAACATGAACAATATCTCTAGGTTTTTATGGAATCCCATAGAAACATTTTTTTTGGTGTTATGCAATTTGTAATTATCATATAGTAAGATCTTCTCAACTACTTTGTTTATTCTTCATGATCCCTGTACAAATGTAATTATTTTTATGCCCTCATTCCCCCAATTCTTTGGACTTGTGTTTTTCATTAAATATTATCTCTTTTGTAAACTAATTATGCTTTCTGGGTGTCAAAATACACTTGATGGCCATTTGCATGTATAAGTGGACAGGCTGTAGAAAGCAGATACTAAGTAATTATTGTACTCCAGGGCATAATGGAGTAACATAAATCTATATAAATCTATAAATATAGTAAATATAAATATATTTGTCTGTTAAGGTGTTTACATTTCCCAAAAAGACTGTGTTTTGCAAAACATTATTAATTTTTTCCAGAATGCAACTATTGAGATTGCTTCAACAGAACGGACTCTTTTGGGGTTTTTTCTAGCAAAAATTCACAAGATTGACCCAGATGTTATTGTGGTAAGTGTTGTTTGTTGAGGATTTACTGGTATTGTGGGAGGTACTTCTAAATGATTTGTTTTCCTTGCTTTTCTCTGCCTATTTTAAAAATGCATTTTGTGTCTAAATATTTTGGCTGCTGATGTTTTGTTGCAGAGGGTTTAATACTCATTTCTATTTCCCTCCCCCCCCAAGGGCCATGACATTTATGGTTTTGATCTTGAAGTGCTGCTGCAGAGGATCAGCTTCTGCAAAGTTCCCTTCTGGTCCAAAATTGGGAGACTGAGAAGATCTGTAATGCCAAAGCTTGGGGTATGGGGACACCAAACAGTTTTGTCATTTTGTTTGTTGGAAAATTGTTTATGCAGCCCATTGTAAGAGATACATTTTGGACTTCTGATTGCAATTTCTTAGCATAAGTTTGAAACCTTGAATACAAGATATGTAACCTGTGAGGGGCTTCTGTTTATTGCACACTTATTTAAGATTCAGTTCTTTCAGAATGACAAACTGTAAAAAGGATGACAACAGAATCATATAAAAAAACTAGGCATTTAGTAATTTAACAGTATGTTGCACTGCTAATAGTATAATTCTGTGTGTATCTTGTACTTGTCAGTGCTCATTTTTCCTATAATTATTTAACAGTTACTGTTAGCTTGTCTTGGTGAGCTGGAACATTTAATTCATTTAGGCAAAAAACTTTAGCAATACAGCATATTTTAATTGTGTGGTTTCCTACTATTACCCTGTGAATTATTGTTTTGCAGCATTTCAGTAATATTAAACAATTACAATTCTTGAAACCTACTCTGTGCTATAAAATCAAGTTGTTATAAGGTGTATTATTTTCCAAGGGAGCAGACAAGAAATTAAAGAAATGGATATTATTTCAATCTATTTGGCACATTTTTTTGTGCATTAAAAAAAAACAAAAAACTGCTCAACTGCAGAACTGTGGCCAGATAACCTTACTTAAATAGAACTGTGGCTTTCACATTGTAAGAGCTTAATTTGGTATTTCCATGGAAAATTAAAGAAATTCTCACTTTTTCCCTGAAAGGGTCGAAGTGGTTTTGCAGAAAGGAATGCAGCATGTGGTCGCATAATCTGTGATATTCAGATCTCTGCTAAGGAATTAATTCGATGTAAAAGCTACAATTTATCTGAATTAGTGCATCAAATATTAAAAACAGAGAGAATTTTAATTCCACCAGAAAACATCCGCAATTCATACAGGTAAGGAAGAGTGCAAGAGTTGATCTATTTCACATCATGTTTAAACTGTATACCTCTACAGATTTATATATCTAATACACTATATAAGATTATTTCATAGCAAATGAAAATGGTTCATTTGATTGTACAGTATGCAGGACAATGATATACCATGGCCACAGCTCTTTGTTTGCCTCATAGTTTGTTGTTGATGTTGGCAAAGAGTCCCACAAATCCTGTGGTAGGCTGTAGCAGAAAAATGTAACTGATGATAGATACTGATAAGTATTTTTTTTTTTTTTTAAAAGGCTATTATTAAATAAAAAAGTGCTCACTAAACACAAGCCAGTTTTGCTGTTAGGGCTAACATCCCAAAACCTCCTTTTTAAAATAATCTTATTTAATTGATGATGACATAGCCTTTAGCAGGAAAATAATTGGTGGTAAATAACTAATAAATCCTAAAATAGTTTTTCTCACTAAGGGGGGTATTCACTAAAGTCCGAATTGTTGCGAATAGGTGTGAATTCGCCAGATAAACACAATCACAATAGGCTGCTACTGTTGCAGTCGCGTCTTTATAATGAGAATATTGTTGCAGTTGCGACTTTATTATGGGAAAATTGTCGCAATCATAACATTAAAAAATTGTAGCGACTTTACAATATGGAAATTGTCGTGGATTTGCTATGGGAATCAGCTGTTTGCAAATTCGACAGTTGAATTTGCACCTTAGAGAATAAGTGGGGGCTTGCTCAGGAATTTTGGCAAAATGTATAGTGGGACACTGACCTTATAGTTAGTTGGTAATAGTGAATAAAAAGAAAACAGTCAAAGGGTGGTATAAGTTCTCCCCCCCAAATATATATTGTGTATGGATAACAGAGTAAATATTGATGTTGGTACTCTTTCTCTCTCTCGCTTATATATATATATATATATATATATATATATATATATATATATATATATATATATATATACATACATATACATACATACACATACAGTATATATATAATGCCATTTATTCATGTGTGAGCAGTTTTAATGTTCATTTGGCATGTTGCTCTGCTTATATTTAGTTGGAACAGTCTGGCTGTTTCCTCTCTTGTGCTGCACAGGCATTGTCTTTTGCCCTTGAGAAGATCCAGAGATTTATGAATTGCCTTCCTTGTGCAAGTTTGTGTTGCCTCATTAAGTAAGAACCCCTAAGGCTCTGTCCTTGGCCCTCTCCTGTTCCCCATGTACACTCTTTTCTTCGGTGATATAATAAATTCATTTGGTATTCAGTATCACTTGCATGCCATTGATACCCAAATTTATTTTTCTGCTCCTGTGCTAACACCTGAATTACAGTCTCAAATTTTCAGCTGTCTCTTGGCAATCTCCTCTTGGATGGCCAAGCGCCAGCTCAAATTAAATCTTGCTAAAACGGAATTGATTATCTTTTCACCCAAACCTGGACACGCTTCTACCTTTTCCATTCAAGTTGATGGTGCGTATCAACCCTGTAACCTCTGTACGTTGTCTTATGTCACACTTGATAAAGGGCATAAGACCCGAAACATGTTGTGTTTATATCTTCATTCAATAAAGGAGTTGCAGCACAGCTGCCTGTGCGTGGTTCTTCATTTTCATTATTGTGATAGTGTCACAGTAGTGCCTTATTAGAGATTATTTTAAAAATGTATGCATTATTTTTAAACCATTTCAATCAGCCATGAGATAACGAAGTATGACTATGTATTTTATGCATATACAGACATGGCCAAAAGTTTTGAGAATGGCACAAATGTTAATTTTTACAAAGTCTACTGCTTCAG
>WMED01011525.1:0-15220 GCA_019650415.1 Pipa parva
GCGTGCTGATGTCCGCGTTCAGGACATCACCATGCGCATGTCACTTGTTCCGAAGTGAGGTGAACACTACGCACCTCACTTTGGAGCTTCCTGAATTCCCCCCAAAATGTTTTGCACAGTAGGCCACTCCCCACTAACTGACCACAGCCCTATGTGCAAATAATCACAGACTTAATTATGCATTAAACGGAAGTGCTTTAACTGCATAACCAATGAGTTTATGTGAAATCATAAATATTAGGTTTAATGTCAGAATATTAAAAATACTGTAAGCTGCCTATAAGCAAAAGAATCTAATGCTTATAGGGAAATGAGACACTGTGAATAATCTTTCTAAAGTATACTTACATACTTATTTAAATACGTATTTAAATGATGCTGACTTTAAGGCTAAAATCTAAGTATGTGTTTTTTGCTACTCAATTCTGTATTTGAGTGCGACAAAAGTGGAAAACCATTAGTAATAGTTTGCTATGAGCCCCCTTATTTTCATGCAAGCAAGTAAATTGGGCTTGGTACAGGCTAGGTAAAATACTAGGTATTTTCCTCCTTTCCTGCATGTCATAGTGGGGTCTTGCCCTAAAGGACAGTAACACCAACATGTCAGAAAGTCTCTTATGCATTTATACTGTACAAAGGGAATACGCTCTACTTCTTCAACAGTTCTAAAAAAATAGCTGGCTAGTCCAACACTGCGCCTGTGTCACAACCACACACAATGACTCTAACCATCCAGGTCATACAATAGCTGTTTCTGGGAATAGAAAGAAGTAGAAATACAATGGCACAAGGGGGTGTCTCTTAATTATAATTTTTTACAAGGGATCTGTCTTGATGGTCCATTTTCCATCCTTTCTGCATTACTGAAGGTAGCTAGGTAGCTTTTGTATCAGTGGAACCTAACCTAAGCAGAGATGATGAACTCTACTTAACCCATTATATACAATTAAATTTGAGTTTTTGGAGAGACTTTTCTCCATCCCTTTCACTTATATACTATGCTTCAGCTTATACACCTTGATTTTGTAGTGTTTCAAATAGACATTAAGAAAAAATATTCTTTTTATAAGTGCTGTGCACTGAAATCCACCCTTTTTTTTATACACTTCTATAAGAAATTAATTGCCATATGTTTAAAGGGGAACTATAGTCAGATTACATCTATATATACATATATCTGTATATGCAGTACCATACCTTAGTGTGAAGCTTTTCTTACCAGTAGTTGTTTCATGTGAAGCAGGATGATTTATTACACAGCATTGATAAATTCCCACACCAGGAAATGTGTGTGATGTGTCCCAGCTAGTTTTCCAAAAAAAGGTACCCTCCTCCAGACATTTTTGCCTAATGTGTAATGTAACGACTGCACACAAGTTAGCATTCCCTTTGTAATCTCCTGCATTCCAAAAGTAAACATGCTTAATTTATGAAGCCAAAAGGTCAGCGCACCGCTTAACCAATAGCAATTAGGCAGTTTTTTCTTCTCACGTTGCCTAACTTACAAGATGGAAAGGAGTGGGGGAGTGGAGGAAGACAAAATGTCAACTCTCTTTAGCACTAAACAGTGAAACAAACGGCAAGTATTATTTCTTCCCTAAATGTTTTTTTTAACTATTTGTGTCAGCAATTGGCTTAGTATAAAGGAGTTTTATATGTATGTGTGCAGTTATATCGGCATTTATAGTGCCAGAGTTTACAATGGGACATTTATAGTTGGCAAAGGTCAAACTTTGATTCCATTAAATACATTAGCCTTTTAAAGGTACAGAAAACATAGACAACATGCACTGTACTTTCAGTTGGTATAGGGCTTGCTATTCAAGTTTAAATATACCTAACATTGCACCCCTGTGACAGTTAATATTTGTACAGCAATGCATCATTTTTTTTTACCTTTGATTTGGAGTTTTATCTGGGTGGCACCACTTTAATTATAGAGAGGTTTCTGCACCTGCAGGGCTGCAGCATCTTGAAAATGACCTCCAATGGGAACACAAGTTCATAAATTTCTTTCTACTCAAATTCAAAGGTAGACACACTTTCATCCTTCAAGGACCATCCCCTACTATAGCCACTTTTGGAAAATTATATGTCAAAAAAGCAATTTAGAGATCCATGATTCATTACATAGGACAAGACCTAAAGAAAAATAGGAAAACATAACTTCAGAATCCCATTTGCAGTAGAAAAATGTTAACTATATTCTTCTCAAAGATGTTTATATATTGTTGATGTGAAGTTAGAATTTCAGGTGCAGCACTATATGTCCTTATTTGCATTGTCTTAGGTAAAGCATAAAATTAACATAATGCCATGCATTAAATTCAAGAAATTAATTTTTGTCTTTACAACAATTCAGATGATCGAATTCCAACACTAAAAACAACTTGCAGTTGAAAGTAAAATATTTCCCTTTCATGGTATTGAAAAAGTGTTCCCATGTTGTTCAGTTTTTAGTTAGTTTAATATTTTCAATAAAAAAGACCTAATTAAAAAAGGGAAGACACTAATTTAGAATCCTGTTTACAGGAACGTGGTTCAGCTCTGTTTTCTAAAGTTGTTTAATTATTGCCAATGAGCTGCTAGAATTTCATGTATTGTTCAATTTGTTATTGTAGTGCTGTAATTTAAAAAATGTCTTGGGTAATGAATTAATCCTATCTTATTACTAACACTATACATATTATTCATATTTCTTAGAATGGTTTAAAAAAAAGTTATATGGTTTTCCATTAAATGACAGGTATTTGCAGCTGGGAATATAAAAGTCTTACACAGTTGTAAAGTGGAGATATGACCCCTATACTATTTTATAATATTAATCATAAACCTTTATAACATAACAAAGAAAAAAAGAGATTCTGATTAATTGTTATGGCCATATTGCAAGCCTATGTAGGTGTGCTTGGGATAGATATGACAGACACAAAATACAATGTGTTAACACCTGGGGGACTAGTCGTAATGAAAAATTGGAATAAATAATATAAGAATTTCATTTGAAGGAGAACATGATACAGCTATGTTCTCTGATGTTTTTTAAGTGAGGTCAACGAGCACTCAGTTGTGTGCAACAAAATTCTGTTCCTACTTAGTGCTGTACAGACATTAATGGGGCACATTTACTAAAGTCGAATTGCTTATCCCTATAAAAATGAATTAGCTCTGGATTTAGTGATACCAATAGTATCCCCTATTTATCAAAGCACTGGAAAGCATTATCGCAGTGGATATCTCTGTGTATCGATATCTCCTGATTTAACGCTGTTCGCATTATTTACTAAGATAAGTGTTTGTTTTTTTTTTGGCTATTTCTGTTGCTTAATATATCGCCACTCTCTGGGTGGCGTTATCCATTACTTTCAATGGGGCTGTAGTTTGGAGTTATTTTTTTAAGTGTAGCTTATCGATATCGATATACACATGGATATCTATATCGATATTGATACCTACTGTATATCCATCCCCATAGACGCAACCAGTACCACTGCTTCTACAGATATCGATATCGCCGGGATAAATGCATATAACGCTCTAGCAGTGCTATTGCCGCATAATAATAAATGGGCTACGGGGATATCATCCAATATCGCTAAATCTATGGCGATATCTGGAGATATGAGAAATGCGACTTTAGTAAATATGCCCCACAGACTCATGCAATCAATTGTCCAAGGCCTGCTAATGATAGCAATTGTCATGTCCTTTCTCTTCCTGTCTTTGAGATCCATCTTCATTTCATGAAGCAGAAAAGCATTTTGGGGACAGGGAGAAAAAAATAAGACTGTAATATGCAACAGTATCCCTTACAAACTCAGAGTTGTGAGGATCAGAGGAAGTAGGGGAAAATGTAGCCATCCACAAATGTGGCTTTCTTCTGATACCTGGAGCAGAATTGTTCACTGATGCCATCAGATCTATTTCTGGTTGATTCCATCTGTCATTTATCCTGTGGAAAGCTGCTGCACTCAACTTCCACTCACCATGATGAACTTTGTTCCAATTCAGACAGTTCATCTGTGAGCATATTCTTGATCCTAGCTGTGTGTTATTCTTCGGCCAGAAAAAAAAATATTGCTTTCTTCATTAATTTGGCACTCATGGTTCCTCCTTGTTTGGTTTTAAATATCTCATTATACATAAATTTTATAGCTATTGCCATGTTTGCAAGATAACCCAGATATAGAATACAGATTTTTTGATACTGTATCCTGTCTTTTCTCCATGAAAACTTTTAATCAAACTCTTCATAGTCACTCTAGTGACATTTTCTTATTCATTTTAATCCTTATAAATAAAATTTTCTAGCTGGCATCTTCCAATATCACAAGAATACGAGGGGAATTCACCATTCAGCGAAGTGAGCTCCAAATTCTTTGGCTCACTTCGCAAATGGTGTTATGCGCTATCTGATGTCCTGCACGTGGGAGCCTTTGTATTTTGTTTAGGTTATTTTCTAGTCTGGGTGTTGGCAAGTTTGTTTAGTTAAACCTTCTGGCATTTTATCCGGTGCCTTTCCCCTGCTCAGTGGGTTAGAATTAAGTGTGTTTGTTCAGTGCTTCCCACTAGCTATTTCTGCCTTCCCTTCGGCGTCCTACTTCGCCATTCAAGGTTTCTCTGCGGGTGAGTCCCAATTGTTTTGTTATTCCCTTTCTATGTTGTGCTGGATTTTAAAGGGGAATTTGTTACGTGATTTTAAAGGGAAACTTGCTAAGTTATGTTAAAGGGACATTTGCCAAGTCTTGTTTATCCTGTATTAGCAGTGTTCCGTTGGTAAGGTTAATTGGGAGGGAATCGGGTGAAGAAGCTAATTAAGTCCTCCACATCTTGCTTAGGGGATAGTGAAGTACCCCTGAATTCTCCTGTCCCAACGGAACCCTTGCCCTTCAGAACTCAGTCCCCATTGATGTTATTTTAACCCCTGCCCTGTTAAAAGTTATTTACTGGTTAAAGACATAACTTGCTTTTGCCAGTATCCAGCTACTGGGGTCCAGACCTCTAATCTTTTATAGTTAATCTGACAGTAAGGCATTGTATCAGGGTGGCTGAAAAGGAAGCTGTTTACATCAGAAAACTGTGCTACTGCACTTGCTCTATTCATTTAAACACATGGTTACAGAAAATGAAAATTACTGCAGCGCTTGTCAAGATAGAGCAGTAGAAATTGGCAATCTAGTCAGAGTAGGAGGCAGTACAGGAGCAGAAAATACCTACTGATAAGTATTTTCTACCAACCCGTTAAGAATCGACCCTAGAAGCAATGAGTTTTAGTTCTCCTTTAGAACAGGAAGCACTGTAAAATATACCTTATAAATGTCTGACTAAATTAAATTAACAGCCTAACACTTTTTTGATTTCTCTCACTTTAAAGGGTCACGTTGGCAAGAGACATTCATTTTAAGAGAGGTTTAAGGGAAATATTTACTAAAGTAGAAAATATTTTTTCTGACCTTTTTGCCATTTTTCACTTGAAACAATAAAATGTAAATAACTAAGGCAGAAGGGGCAGACAATGAGTACATTTTAGCATATTGTTAAGACTGTACAATTAACATAAAACAGAGGTAGGAATGCTATCTACAAACTGTTGTCAGATCCAGATTGCAAAGCCTCTATAAGTTGGCTAATCCATTTTCCAAATGCTCTTGCTACCGATGCCAATGCAAAGACTGGGCATAATGATGAGCCAGTAGCCAAAAAATGGATTTTAACAATCCCTCCATCTTTCTGTCTGCAAAATCTTTAAAGGATGCTGCATCAGGAATTGGGATGGTTGTCTGTTTAGATACGGATGGGTCAACGACCAGGGGACTCCTTAGAGAACAAATAAGATTCAGAGAAAAGTTTCAAGGGTTTGAATTAAGTATCAGGCTTTTCCCACTCAGTAAGGACTATTTGAACTAATTACTCGTAAGCTAGGAAAAGGTTTGCTCTTTTGCACTGTCTCTTAAATATATTTTTTGTGGTGTCTGTGTCTTGTTGAGGGCCTGAAATATTTAATGTTTCTTGGACCTTTTGCATAAGATTGCCTACGGCCTCTGAGGTGTTATAGGAAGTCAATGATTCTTTTTCTCCTGTAAGATCTTCATCATCAGTGTTGGAGAAAATTACTTCTTCATCTGATGAAGGGATTCCTATCGATGCTGATGAAGCTACCTCGGACATGTTTGTTTGGGGCTTGTGTGTAGGTTTAGTACTTTCTGTGGAAATTTTTTTCAATTGTTTTAGGTAAATTGGAGAGCCCCTGTAATGACTGAGAGAGTTGTACCCAAACAGTTATCACTTACCATGGGGGCTGACATGTCTCAGTCTTCCAACAAAAAAGGCAGTGGTTGCGTTATCAGTAGCTAAGCGCTGCCCCAAGGGGAGTTCTAGGTAGCAGGTTTAGTAAAAGCAGATGTCACTTTCCTCTGTTCCTACCTCAAAGCACTTGTATACTAAGTGGAGGAGCAGAGAGAGACGGTGCTGCACTGGATACATGGATCGGGGGTGTGCGATCAAAAAATTAGACAGGAAGCTGTCTCCTTGAATCTTACTTAGCTTTGATCGTTCCCAGGGAATAGTAACAACTCCTGTTTAACAAAACTGCAGGCAGTATTGTTAACAGACTTCTCAATAGAGAACTGCAGTAGCCCTGTATGGTATGAGAGTCCCTGGGGGAATCCGATGGGAATCAACAGTGAAGGGCTCAGAAACATTCTGTCCCCTGTTAAATCCTAGTTTTCAGCTCTCAAACTGACCAAAGACAATATCTGTTGGACTAGGGTCCAGCTCTCTACCTCCTGGAGAAAGGACACTAGAGAAACTGGTTAATCTCTTCCTACATCAGGGTTAAAGCCCCTAGAGGAGGAATCCAAATTCTTCTAGTGTCCTACCTCCAATGGGAGGGAGCTTTACCCGGTCCCCCAAGAGAAATAACCTTTTATTGAGTGCCAATAACACTGAAATAAAAAATTGTAGGACTGAGGATTATACCCAGTCACTATCTATAGTCCCCCTGAGTATTACCCAGCTATTCTGGGTGTCCCCAAAGTCAACCCCACCCTCCTCCAGCGCTAGTTTTAGTCTGGATTCAAACAAGCGTATCATGCACAATGCATCATACGTTCGTGTAAAAATAAATAAAATATACAGCTTAATGAAAGCCGATGATTCTTACCTAGTTCCGGAAACACAAGCGTATGACGTGCATATGCCGGGTCTGGAACGCTGTGTGTCACATTTTTGGCCAGCGTATATACACCGCAACCCAAATGAGACACACAGTAAGTGCTGTGAATGCCGAGGGAGTGTTTACACTGTTGCTGGTAAGTACAATTGAAAAATTCGCTGGAGTGTATTCTTTTTTTCTTCTTCACGAGTGTAGGATGCGCTGAGCATCCTACACTCGTGTGAACCCAGCCTTAGATTGTTAGTTTGTTTCTTTTGATTTATATATATATATATATTTTTTTTTTTTTGTTTTGTGTAAATTGTTAGTTTTTCTGTAGACTGTTTGTTTTGATTGATAGTTTTGTTTATATTGTTTGTATTTGTTTGTTTGGTATTTTTTTTTTACAGGGGGTGCAGGTCTCATCTCAGTCCCCTCACGCCATGGTTAGGTAGGGAATGATGGACTTGACTTAGGTAGGGCCATAATTAGGTTAGGGACCCCAACCCCTTAGCAATGATGGGGTTTGGGAACATGGGAGGGGGTCAGCAATTGACCCCCTCCAGGTGAGGGACCCCAGCCCCCACGGTTAATGTTGATGCCCCCCTACCCCAACTGGCTACCAGGGTAGGGTAGGGTGTCCAGTGGGACCCCCTCCCAGTAGCAATCCCCCCCACTACCGCATAGTGGTTGGTGGGAGTGGTGAAGTTAGGGGTCCCAGAGACACATACTAGTTTTATTTGTGCCCCTCTACCCTGCAGGGACTAAGGGGTAGGGAGAAAGTGGCTCCTAGCAGTACCGATCTCCCATCCTGCCTAGCGCTGTGGGAATAACCATGGACTCCTATTTATTCTATAGGTCCCCATACCCCAAAGGCAAACAAAGGGACAGGGGGTTAATGACGCCCCATTAACATGCCGGTTAATGACTAATAGCGCTGGGTGGGTGGGTTGATGTTGGGGTGATGTGGGGATCCTCTGAACCCCTAAGTGTAGGGAATCAGCGCAGCAGAAATATCAGCAAGTACTGCTGCAGC
This sequence comes from Pipa parva, assembly GCA_019650415.1. NCBI lineage: Eukaryota > Metazoa > Chordata > Amphibia > Anura > Pipidae > Pipa > Pipa parva. Next base: position 8,190 of record WMED01011525.1, read on the forward strand.
ACTAAGTCTAGCATTTCATGCTTTAGTTACTGCTGCCAATACACACCTCAGATTTAATTTAATGCACATGGGAGAGATCTAACAGAGAAGCCATGAGTATTTGGGGGTGTGGAAATAGATTTTGAGTGTCAGATCGTAACCAAAATGGCAGCTTCCAGATCTGGAAAATCGGGTCAACCTTACAGTAAGATCTACTTTATAATCTTAAGCTTTTTTTGAGAATCAACTTTATTATTTACATTATTGATTGATGTACTTTCCTTAACTATTATAATTGAAAGGTGACAGGTGCACTTTAAAGGACCAGTAAAAAAAAAAAAAATCAAATTCACATTTGGATTGGCATGGCAGTTATTCAAATACAGCACTTGTAAAAATATTATCTGTAAAGTTAAATTAATAAATTTTTATTGCTTTCTGTCTTACTAACAGCCGTGATATCAAACATACCTCATCCAGTCCCACAGTTTTCTATGGAGCTATATACTGTATAAAGCATATACAGGAAGTGTTGCTTAAAGTCCAATATTTAATGCTAAAATATTTTACTTTCTATACACAATTTAGAATTTTTGGAAGCACAGATTTAATATATAGTAACTATAAATAAATGAGGTATTTTCAATTTTTGGTGTTACTTTTAATAACCCAGGATACAGGTAATAAAATGTATACATGCTTTGATGGCTTATTCCTTACAGCAGGGGTCCAAAACCACAAGTCTGCAGAATGTTGATCTGGATGGTGGTTATGCATACACAGGAAGTACATCACCATCATGCATCCAGCAATACATGTTGCCCTGCCCCCACCCTCCCGTTCTGTCAAACCTTTGCTGGGAAGGGAACTGGTCCCCGATCCAGCAAAGGGTGGCCCTTCACAGCATTTTGAATGCAATTAGATAACCAGAAAACTATTTCAATAAAGTAAAACTTTTGCATAAAAAAGGTTGAGAATTTAAATGAGGAGAAAAAAAAAAGTATGTTTAAGTTATGCTAACCCTCCCCCAAAATCAGTCACAATGAACCATACAGCTTTTTTTTTTTTTAGAAATTACACAATAAATACAGTTGTAATCTTTATTATTCATAAGGTTCAGTATATCCAGCATTTTAAATGTCGACTGCTGTCGGACACCAAAAAGCATAGCAATATTATGCACCTCCAGGGCTTAGCATAGAAACAAACCATAGAATTCTCTCTCAATTTTTCCTAGCTATTCACTTTTGGTAGGTGTCCTAAATGTTACATAATCATGGAACATTTTAATGTATCTGGTAACTAACATTTATATTAATATATTTTAATATATATGGTTGATATCTGACAATAGTTTGAATGTCTAGCTAGTGCTGCAGCTGTAATTAACCCTTCATACCACGAATGGATGCTTTTTTGGCTGAAAGTGCCATGCATGTCCACAAAGAATCTAGTGAATGGAGCCACAAACACGCACATGCAGGTATCTTAATGTTGGTATACATGTTAAGAATCAGTGGCTCCTTGGAAAAATATAATCCTGACACAGAGAAAGAAGTGCTTCTGTATCAATGGGATTCAATTCCTGCAAGGTGTGATTACAGTAGCGTGGGCAGGCATTTCTTAGAGCTCACCAAGAGATATTCTGAAGTTTGTATTTCAAATCTAAAATGTATTTTATAATTTAGGGAGATTTATGAATCTGAAATAAGTTTTCTGTCTTGAACTGAGAGCTAAAACATGCTACAGCTTTACATACAGATCTTGTAAACTGTAAAAATTAGTATACTTTTGCAAAAAGGTTGTGCAAAACTATTGTATTTACAAAATGGCACAGAAGTGATTTCAACAGTCTATGCACATGCACTCTTCATCCACAGCTTCCACAGAAGGTCCTATATTACTGACTAGAAAAAAATGCTAGCTTAGACAGGTCACCTTAACTATGTACTAGGTTCATGAAAGGTTACAGCAATGTGAGCAAATATTGCCCAATTCAAATCCTAACGTTAAAGCTGAGAAAGGTTTAAGGCCATTCAAGTTTAAAGGGCAGAGCGTAGACAGGAACCTTTTAGAACCCAGTTTGATTTAACATGCTTTGCATTGAACATAAAGTGTGGTCTTAACCTCTAAACAGAAGCCAAAAAAATATTAAATACAAAAACATACTACAGTATGAAAGAAATCAATTAAAGCAGACATTAAAATGGTAAAACCCACAGAAGTGTCCATTGCTCAAACCTGTCCTACAAAAAGAGTAAATAGGCATTATGTACATTTTTTTGTTTTCAAGTAAATTTCTTTACATTACTTTACCAAAACATTGTTATCAGTGCATTGCTTTTACAACTAACCTGACACTACACAGTTTCATCCTAAAAGACAGCAGCCTGTCTACAGCTGCCTGCTAAGCTGTCAGACTGATTATAGTGTAAAGGTAAAAGAAGTACAGAAAAAGAAACAAAAAAGGAGTAATGGAAGTGAGGTTATTTTCTAGGTATAGGTGGATTGATCAGCCAGCCAATTTGCTAGCAACAAGAGAAGGCTTTCTCTGTGGAAGATCCTGCGGCGTAGGAATATGATCACCAGTCACCTCAGTTTTGTCAGGTGCAGCAGCCGTGGGAAGTTGCTTGTTCTTCATCTTTGCTTTAGCCATATTATAGTCCCCGGAATCAAAATATTTTTGCTACGAGAAAACAAAATAAACATTCATTAGAATGTAGAATTGGTCCTCTGTCCATTTATTTTCTCGTTTATAATATCCCAAGTAATGAAATTTATTTCTGATATTGTATGTCAGTGCTACAGCTAGAAAGAATTACCAATTTTAAGTTACTATTTTAAATAGGTTGATAACCTAGCCACCTGCAGTAAATAACTGAATGGCCGTTGGTGTGCCATCTAGAGTAAAACTCCTGATTACATTAAGACAGATAATCATACATCAGAGGAACCCTAGGGAAAGCAATACAGGTTTGCAGTAACTATAAAAACGAATTCTGCAATGCAAATAATATATTAAAAGGGTGATAGGTGATATTTGACAAAATAGTTGTATACATTGTCCTAATGCTAAAAGTTTCTACTACAAAACCTACAATCTCTTCTCTATTTAATAAATTCGCCTGTTAAACCCCACTGAGATGTGCAGCCTGTGGCTAACCAACAGCAGATGAACTGCAAGTAACAATTTATTGTGCTGTAGCTCGCCACCTGCTGGAAAACTGTAGATTTCATATCCCAATTTAATAAGGTCCCCAAGCTCATCTCTCTTCACTTCTGCTCCTGCCATCTAGTGTTGTAAGATCAGTCGAATAATCAATGCAGAGAGATCTATAAGAACCTTGTTTATTTACCAGCAGACCTAGGGGGTGTTTTCAAGAACTTCCTGCACTTGGAAATAACCAGTTAAGACTACACTGTACAAAGACAAAAAGACCTTTCTGCTCAGTTACGAGGCATTTTATCAGGAGAAAACATGTGAGGGCTTTTTCTTGCATTAAAATGCATAATGGTCCAACAGGATATGGCTGACAACTATTCTTTATCCTAATGCAGGGGTCGTCAATCTTCGCAGAGGAGGGAGCCATTTCTCTCCCTCCTCCACCTTCGCAAATTCCTCGGGGAGCCGCAAAGGAGCAAGTACGGTCCCGATCACATGACCTTTGAAGTCCCATCCCAAGAGACGTCAAAGGCTGAGGACGGGTGGGAGGGCAGATAGCTCAGAGCTGCACACTGCGGCCAAAGAGGCAAATGCGTCTCGCGAGCCGCAATTTGCCGACCGGTGTCCTAATTAAAGCAGGTTCTTGCCAGCCTGCTAACTGTTTCTCAGCAGAGTGTAGCACCGTGTTGACCATAAGACTTAAGCAGAAACAATAAGAATATGATACCTTTTATTGGCTAACTGAATAGATGGTAAATACAAACTTTTGAGGCTACTTAGGACTCTTCTTCTGGCAAGGTATGAAACAAAACACTAAAGAGTGACAAATTTATACAGATCTTGGTACAGCACAGTAAAATGTTATCAGTTTAACATTTTGACATCAAAGTAGACTAAAAAAATCACAGACTGGAACAGAGCAATAAACTGCACCCACAAAACACATACAACAAAACTCTCAGAGAAGTATGAATCAAAGTAAAGGTTTTTCATTATGAAAATTATAAAATAACGTAAACAAATGTGACTTAACTACATGCAGGAGCAGTTTCATTTTTTGGACTACAAAGTTTCAATTATTAAGGCAAAGACAAAAGGATAATAGATGTCACTGCAAAATTTGCTCAAATTATCACTATATTAAACCTACCTAAAACGCAACACAGCCTGCACAGCAAGCAATTGTCTGTTAGTTTGTATAGAACTGTATTTGGTGTATGCAATAACTGCTTTTTTTTTTTTTTCACACAAGAAAATACCAAAGGGTTTTTTCCTTCCAGTAAACAATGTAAAATATGTTTTTTTTTTTATAGTTAAATAAGTAATATTGGAAATTGTTTATGATACTTCATTTCACTGTATATTCCTTCAAATACACATTTCAATTAATTAAGTGCCACTTATATTATATTTAGAAGAAATTGCACTCACTCTGTTTTTCTAGTTACCTCTTGGAAGCAATCTTAAGCAAGTTTCTAGCTAAAATATGTCAGATATCTGGGCATCTGTTTACTTACACCTTTCTGGAGCCTTTTCCTCAAAAAATCCGACCCTCCAGGTTTGGGCCCTAGGTGAGGATACCTTGCTTTTAACTTAATCTCTTCTGCCTTTTCAGGACTGATCACCTTGTCATCCATTTCCTTTAAAAAAAAATAATAATAAAAAAAATATATATATATATATATTATGAGATGGTGATGATATCAATAAAGTAATGATGAGCTAGTAATACTTTATTTATACAAAAACATAAGTAGTAGACACCCTAAAATATGACAATGAATTGGCATGCAGGTCAGTTGAATGCGAGAAACCCTTACCCTTACTCAAATCCCAAAGTTAACTCCCTGTAAACCTGGACATAACAGTCTCCTGGAGTCACATAGGTTGACAAGCCTGTTCATCCCACCTAGTTGATGTCAAAGTACAGTTTTCACTGCTGTGGGCTTTATATCTACTTCCTTACAGACATTTTGATCTATTAAAGAAACAAACCAGGTAGTCTGTCATTACTTTCTGTAAGCCAACTGGCCTACATGGTTGGCAGAAACACATGCACAGTCTAAGGCTATGCTGCAAATAGGACAGGCCCAGCGGGTGGGGAGTCCAAAGCCCCTGCAGTGACTGTGTTGTGATTCTTTACTTCACTGTGGAACAAAGAACTTACCAGGTTGCCTGCAACAAAGGGCAGGTTTAGGTAAGCATACAGGTCAGCCTGTGGCATTAGCTGTCCTTTAATATTTCTTTGGTCATCTGGATCAAAATGGTGTTAAGTGTCAGTTTACACCAAATTAATGAATGGTTTAGTGACCATAAGTTTTTTTTCAGGCTCACGCCTCCTCTTCAACATTACCATTTTTTTTTGTATATAATAAGCTTGTGCAGAAGAAAAAATGTAATGATGCTGAAGAGGCACAAGATGCTGAAGAGGATCGCAGCAGCACTGGAACAAAAGAAAAGAAGATCGGCAAAGGAGTTAATCGGCAAGCGATTCGCTTCTACAATTAAGAATAACAACTTGGCAGAACAAGCATTAGTTCTTTAACTTCCAAATGATCCATTGAGGAACAATTAAAAAATGTTTTTAAATAATTTAAATTTGTTATCCACCTTTCACCTTCAAAAAAAAGCATGTGCATATGGGGAGAGGCTGTCAGTCTCTAGCAAATGCTGCCAAGCCAAAAATATAACCTGTATGTTCTCTGTTTGCCAAAGTTCGCCAAAAGCAGATAGGAGCTTTTTAGTCAGAGAGAAGTTTACAATAAGTCACTTCCTACAAAGTCTTTAATGGAATATGCAATATGGAGGACCCATTTGGTGAAGATGCAATGACAGTGTCCTCCCAACAGACACCACCCTCCCAAATCGGAAAGCTCCATTTTGGCCCAGGATGCATAAATCTTAGGTACACTAGATGTGGTGCTCCCCTTCAAAGACTTTTATTCAAGGAACTGCACAAAATGTTATGTTCATAAAAATGTGTAAACATTTTTGCTTTTCCTGTTGAAAGTTTGATGAATTTGCCTAAAAGGAAGCTTCCTTTTAAAAAAAGGTTTTTCTTCTTTCGAGGTTAAGGAATTGGCATTTTCTAAAGATTTTATCAGTATACAATTTTCATTTTATATCCAATTTCCAAAGCACTGATCATTTACAATTAAACATCCATATTTATATTTGATTTTCTTTTAAACATGTTAGTGTTGTATGCTTTAGGCTCCCACACCACTGAGCTTCTTAAGGCAAAAGAATAAATTATAAGAAAGCACATCAGTTTAGTGGGTGGATTGTCATTTCTAAGCTTTTGGGAGCTGATCCATCAAAAACAGCCACACTAGATAATTTATATTCTAGACATTTTCTTTCCTGCTAACACAGAGCTTAGCATTCACTTGCACTAATAAGTTATGCATAAAAAAAAAAAGACCTTATTGTCTGTTAGCAAAAGGAAGACCACATCATGCTCCAAAATGCCTACAAAACATTACCTTGTTTAAATTCAAAGAGTATTAAAGTTCAAAATAAATTAATTTTATAGTTTAATTTATTTAAAGGCAAATACACATTGAAGGAAGATTAGGAGGTATATGTAGGTAAGAATAATAAAACTCAATTACACTTTGCACCTTTTAATTTTTTACCAATATAAAAATTACTTAATCATCAGGTTTATTATGTTTTTACATAGTTAAATCTATTTGTATGTATGTATGTATGTATGTATGTATAACAAAAAAAAAAAAAATACCGTATTTGCTGGCGTATAAGATGACCCCCAACTTTTCCAGTTAAAATAGAGTTTGGGATATACTCGCCATATAAGACTACACCAACATAAATCCTGCTTGGATTGGTCAGATCTCCCTGCCTGCACAGCCCTCCCATTCTGTGC
>WMED01011526.1:0-15219 GCA_019650415.1 Pipa parva
TGTGCAACACTGTAATATGTACAGCAGTGTTACATGTACAGCACTGTAATATGTGCAGCAGTGTAATATGTGCAGCACACTGATATGTACAACAGCACTGTAATATGTGCAGCACTGTGATATGTGCAGCAGAGTAATATATGCAGCACTGTAATATGTGCAGCAGTGTAATATATGCGACACTGTGATATGTGCAGCACTGTGATATGTGCAGCACTGTGATATATGCAGCAGTGTAATATGTGCAGCAGTGTTATATGTACAGCACTGTAATAATAAATATACGTGTATGTGACTGAATAGGGAAACTAGATTGTAAACTCCACGGTGCAGGGACTGAAGTGAATGACGAACCTCTGTAAAGTGCTGCATAATATAGCGCTATACTGTATATAAAAATGAATAAAAACATACAAAAATATGTAAAGTACTGTAATATGTAAAGTACTGTAATATGTGAAGTACTGTAATATGTAAAGTACTGTAATATGTAAAGTACTGTAATATGTGAAGTACTGTAATATGTGCTGCACTTATATTATTAAGATATTTATAAGTATTTATTACGAGTCCATGCTATTCACATGCTTTATACTGAATTGTGTCCCTAGTTGTGTAACTGCTTTGCATTGTTTAAATTACAGCTGCTAACTTCTGCCAGTAGCCGTCCCTAGAGATTCAAAGCCTCATTGACTATTGTCTGAATAGTTGCCTAGAGCTGTGAATTCATGTCTATTCTCCACTGCCCCATGTTTGCTTATTGAGCAAAGTCTGCAACATGGCAAATATGCGACTTTGGATAATTACATGAGTTGCAAACTTACGGAGCTCTTTGCATCACTTTGCGTGCGCTTGCACAGGTACTTTTACTATTGACTAAGTGGAAGAGTGGTGCGAAGGTGCGAATGTGACTAGGTGAACTGCTCCAAATTCACCTGTTTGACGTCGCCACTTCAGACTGGCGAATTGGAGAGTTGATGGCAGTGCTCTGGTGTTGCATAAAGTGATTATTCATGCAAAAGTGACAATGGTGACTGTGACTAAGTGACAACATGACTTAGGGACAAAGTGACATCAAAAAAGATAGAGGCGGGAATTCACTATGTTCCGAAGTGAGGTGCGTAGTGTTTGGCTCACTTCGGAAAGACTGAAATGCGCATGCTCATGTCCTGCGCTCGAGTCTCCTCGCCGGGAGGGGAATCCCTTTAATGCGCATGCTGATGTCCGCGTGCAGGACATGAGCATGCGCATTTCAGTCTTTCCGAAGTGAGGCGAACACTACGCACCTCACTTCGGAACATAGTGAAATCCCCCCAGAATATTTACAGAATACAGTTAGTGGGATATGATGAGACTGATGTCATTGCCTTTCACTTGTTAAATTCGCCTCACTCCGCATGACTTCTCATCCTACTTCTATCTGCCTCACTATGCCACACTACTCATGTGACAGCACTTACTCAGTACTGAGAAGTGAATTTGTGATGATTTTGGCAATGTGACTTGAATTGTAGCCAAGTGAATTCAACATGTGAATTTGCACTTTAGTCAATGAGGCACTAAATGGTTTCAGTTGTGTGAGCATATACCCTAGGGAGAAAATAGGATTGTTTTTCTAGAGGGAAACACAGAGTGAAGTCAGTTCCTTTTCTTGTTTGGGAAGAAAACAGACTCTCTTAGCCTAGCGACAGTAGCTGCTGTTACAGGGCATTCTAGGCTAAATAGCAGGACAGTTTTGGGTTCCATAAAGGAGACAGCCGAGTTTTGTATTCACAGGGTGTTCATACTAAGCCATTCCAGTCAAGATATTAAGTGATAGTACTAAGGCTAGAACTCCCCACTATAGACATAGATATTTCTTTCCAGGATACTTAGCTGCTGAATGTGTTAACCCTTTCGCTGCTGGTAAAAATTCTATTTTATCCAAAGGCATAGTTCACATGAAAAAAGGTGGTGCAACAATTTATTCTTATAAAAATGCACTGCGTGGGTGCAAGGAGTATTCAGCCCTGCAGCAAGGAGATGTTAGATGATTCTGCTTACAAATAATAGTAGGAAGCCCTAAAGCAAGATTTCTTCTGCTTAATACTTTAACAGATACTGTGAATGTGCATTGCTTTAAGACCAAATCTCAAATTGTCTTCTGGCAATCTCCTCGTTTATGGCCAAGTGCCACCTCAAGATAAGTCTTGGTAAAACGGAACTGATTATATTCCCACCCAAACCTGGTCCCGTTCCTACATTTACCATTCAAGTGGATGGTGCGATTATCAACCCTGTAATGTCTGTTCATTGTCTTGGAGTGACTTTTGACTCTGCTCTTTCCTTCTCTAAACACATCTCTTCCACTGCTAAATCTTGTCTATTCTTTCTTCGCAAAATTGCCAGGATCTGCCCCTCTCTCTCTCGCTCCACTGCTAATACGCTCTTGCATGCTCTTGTCCTGTCTCGCTTGGATTACTGCAATGTTCTTCTATCTGACCTTCCAGTTTCCTACCTCTCCCCACTCCAATCTATTCTAAACTCTACTGCCAGAATTCTCTCTTTACAGAGAGGACAGCCCTTCAACCAACCTCACCCTGCTCCCTGGCATCATGTACAAACGTAACTAAAATAATTATTTACAGTGTTCTCCTTTTGACATTTAAGGCATTCCACTCTCTTGCCCCACCCTACATTTCCTCACTCATGTCTGTATGTTCCTCGACGTCCACTACATTCCTGTAACAGCAACCAGCTTTGCGTACCTCGTACTACTACTTCCCTTTCTCGTCTTAAACCCTTTTCACTCTCTGCCCCTCACCTTTGGAATTCTTTACCCCCTTGTCTCCGACAGGTGCATTCCCTCTCCACCTTCAAAACCAAATTGAAATCCTATCTGTCAGAGCACTAGCACTGATTCTTATCATTGATTTTATGTATAATTTTTTATGTTTAATATCTGTATATATCTATTGTATTTATCTATTATTTATTCACTGTATTTCTCTTTATCTATTTTGATCTACTTATTTTGCATTTATGGACCTATGACTCCACAGCTCTTATTGTCCTATCTGTGTATGTAAGTCTTCCTTCCACTTAGATTGTAAGCTCCATGGGGCAGGAACATCCAACCTCTTGTGTCAATCACTACCTAGCACTTAATTTGATGTATCCCTGTGATATTTTACTTGTATTGTTTAATGTACTTTTCCCTTGTTTGTATTGTACTTGTATCGCTGAATTGTACAGTGCTGCGTAAATTTGTGGTGCTTTATAAGTAAAATTATACATACATACCAAAACACATTGAGCTGCAGAACAATAACTACTTTGGACTAGTTTACATTTATTTTAATCTAAACCTTAGTTTCATTTCTTGTCTGACTTGCTTTTAGTTTTCAAACGCAGATTTTCTGATACATTTAATTTTATCTTATGTAAATGAAACACTGCAACAAGTCCTTGAATGAACCTTAGGAAATAATTTGAGGGCATTTAATGCCGGATCAACATTTGTTTTGTACATTTGTACACATAACAAGATTACATTCATTTTTCCTTTAAATGTTACCGTACATAATTGTGTGCAGAGTACAGGCTAAGGAACAGAACATTCTCTGCATATTTAATGCATAGTGAATATTACACAGTGTGGTATCATTCTCTAAGCATATAAGTATATGACAGTTTATACAACCATCTGTTTAAATCCAAGCTCTTTCAAAAGGAAACTCTTCTTTCAAAAGGGCCCCCAGTATTTTTACATTTACAGTGTGGAAGATTTCTCAAGTCTATTAAATAAGATATTTAAAAAAAACAAACATCTGCAATGTTTAAAGTAAAAAAATATGTAACGGTTTTTTAGGGAAAACTAGACAGAATGGATCATCCAGACAGAATTGCATTTACAGTAAGTGAGAATAATTAATCAAGGGCAGACCTGGGCAAGGGGCGGCCCGCCTCCTGTCTCTGACCAGCCCGCCCAGGATCGCCCCTCTCCCTACCTGCTTATTCCTTGAGCCGGCTGTCTGCTTTAGTGCTAGCGTCCCTCCTCCCTCCTCCTCCTCCTGTAACTTCCTGTCAGCGGCAGGAAGTTGTCAACTTCCTGCCGCTGACAGAAAGTTACAGGAGAAGGAGGGAGGAGAGACGCTGTAGCGCTAAGCGCTTCAGCAGAGACTACCAGCCTAAGGAGATGCAGGTAGGGAGATGGCTAAGGAGGGAGGAGAAGGGGGGGTAAGTATTAATGTAGCGCCCCCCCCTCCTTCACAAGGTAGTGACTAGGAAGGAGGGGGCAGCACAGTCTGGGAGGGGGTGTGTGGGGGCAGCAGAGTGTGGGAGGGGTGTGTGGGGGAAGCAGACTGTGGGAGGGGAGTTGGGGGGGAAGCAGAGTGTGGGTGAGTGTGGTTGTGGGGGAAGCAGAGTGTGGGAGGGGGGTTCTGGGCGCTGCCATTACAGGGCCAATTGTGCGCCCGTCCGTGAGACACAACAATGGGGGGCGTGGCCAACCCTACACTAGACATGCCTGCGGCCCTCTGAAGCTATCCGGGCATTCACGCGGCCCGATGGCAATAATAATTGCCCACCCCTGATCAAAGGAGTTGTAGTTTGCTGTGTCAAAGACTTTGTTACGACATCATATACGGGATTACTGCATATCCAAGGTCTGTTGTTCTAAAGATTTGTAGATGGATAGAGAACTTACTGAAGAATCTCAGGCGAAAAGTAGCTGGGGTAGCTCCTATATCAAGTTGAACTAGCTATAATTGGGCCACAAGAATTTCTGTTGAGATTGCTACTCTGTATTTACTGACAATGCAAAATTTTGCAGAGCATTAGAGAATATTCTTAAAATGTAATTTCTGCAAGAGAACCTGGACAAAAGTTAAGCTTGGGCAGAAAGATGAATTTCAATGTTGACAAATGTGAGGATATGTACTTAGATTCTGAAACCTGTATGTGACCTAGACCATTAATAGGGCCAGGTAATAGAAGGCATACATGGAAAATGGAATATTTGGAATATTTAAAGATGAAGGACTTATCTGGCATACAATGTCAGTCAAGCAAAAGAAGAGAGAGGATTTACCTTCTCAGCTGCTGCCGCTACAATCTCCTTAGCAGTGTAGTTGATCCGGGTGCTCAGGAAGAGTCAGACAAGTTGCATCAGCAGGGAATAAAGGTTTCCGGCACTCCGTGTCTCCAGTAAAAACTTAATCTTTATTGCACCACATGGTTAAATTAAAAAAGTTTAAAAACAGACAGCATGATAGTGCCTACGCGTTTCGCGCTTGGTGCTTATTCATGGCTAAACTTAGCCATGAATAAGCGCCAAGTGCGAAATGCGTAGGCACTATCATGCTGTCTGTTTTTAAACTTTTTTAATTTACCCATGTGGTGCAATAAAGATTAAGTTTTTACTGGAGACACGGAGTGCCGGAAACCTTTATTCCCTGCTGATACAATGTCAGTCACCAACAGCTATATTATGAAAGTTTTAAAAAAGAATAACAACCCTAACCCTCTTCAGTAGGCCCAGGTATTTGGGAGGAGCAATATAATGGTGTGAGGTGTAAAAATAAGAATGGGTGCCATCAAATTTTGTGTTAAAATACAAATGCTCACTTTGTTCACTGAACTTTAACACACAAAAGTAGGCAGTAGCAGTAGATCAGGTGTCAACAGAGATACAAGCACAATACTTCTTCGAGTAGTACTTTCAGCAAGAAGCTGCCCTTATAGAATGCCATGACTACCCATGGTAACCAGGTGCTGTTATAATGATGATACCACTGCAACAATATTCTCATTATAAAGACGTGACTGCAACACTAGCAGTCTATTGTGACTGTCTTTAGCTGTCGAATTCACACCTAAACGCAACAATTTGGACTTTAGTGAATAACCCCCTTAAATGTGCACTGTTATTTATTTCCTCTGTTATGTCTATCTGCATATAAGGTTATGTTATTTTCTTTTTCTCTCCTTTCCCACTCCGCCCTTCTCCCTGTCTCTTACTTCTCATTTATTTTAGTTTGAATTTATCTGAGAACATTTGCGCACTGTTAAGAAATGCTTGGTTGCTCAAGGTAAATCCAGCACAGGCTGAAGGCAACAGAGCTTTCTTATCTTTTACTTAAGTAAATTGCCATGGCAAATAGCTCTCATCCTCCCATATCATAACTTATAAATGTGCTTTGCTGGTGTATTTAAATAAAGAAATGACTGCATAGCTTAGATTGAAAGCAAACAAATCATTTTAATCTGTGAAACACTGCAGTGTCAACATGCTCCATAGACAAACTGACACTGTCTTTTGGGCAAGCATGAAAAAAAATATATAATGCTTTCTTTTGCCAAATAACATAAATCCCATAATTCTTTCATCTTATCAAGAACTAATGTATTTGTGTTTAAATATTTTGCAGTAATTCTTTTCATGTTGGCCGATTTCTACTGCTAAAAACCCAAGATGCATTACCTCTTAAACTGCTGTCCTCGTCCCTTTGAGCCTATTCTTCTGGTCAATAAAAAGAGTAAACCGAACCTTTGATTGAAACTCTATAATTTTATTTTATTTTATTTTATTATCTTGATTTTATCTCACTTAAAAGCTGTAAACGAATAGAACAGGAAAAGGCATAAACATTCTATTATAGAGTGAATAGCAAAGACCTCATTGCTTATTAAAGCTAATACTTCAAAGCCATTAGGGATCAAACTTGGACACAAATGTAATTGGATGATTAGTGCTATTTCTACATAAATTAACTTCCTCATGCTCCTCAATGCCCATGCTTGGAATGATAGCATGCTGTAGCCAAAATAAAATCCTGAAAAATATGAGTCTGTTTGTGATAAAATTCTTCATGGTGCAACTCAGATTTGCATGTTGGGAATGGGAGAAGGGTTCCACTATTTCGGAAATGTGACCCAGGTATGTTTTATGGCATATCAGACATTCCGATCTAGAAACCTCCAGCAAGCCATCTCTGAGACAGCAAAGGTCTATGGCTGACTGAAGGAGGTTTAATATCTTTTAAGAGATCAGAAATATCAGTTAAATGAGAGACTTGCATGAAAAAACAAAAAAAGTATTTAGGTAGTTAGTTTTGGGAAAAATTTGTAGGAAGAGATATCTAGCATAAACCTTGAAGGTGGAAAACTTTGCATAATCAGCAAATATTATTTTCTGTGATATGGCAGGTTCTCTCACGGTTTAAAAAATGATGCTAGATGTCTATTTATGCACCACTTCATGTCCATTCAATGCCCTTTTGTGGCCAGTTGGGGTTGTCGGAGCTACAATTCTACTTATCCTACTGGTGTGAATGCATGAATTTGATTTGGTGGGCTTACGTTGCATTATTTATTCTAAATAGTATCAAGCCTTCAAAAAGCTGGCAAGCATATGTCACCATGCGCTAGGAATTGCTACCATTAAAATGAGTTTAAAAACAATTATTTCAGCTTATCAGACTATTTAGGGGTGACAAGAAAATAGTGGTTCAAAATGTTACAAAATGGTAACATTGCACTTTAAGTGTAGCAAACTTTTTTGGACAAGATAATTCACTCTTTAATGAATAACCCATTATTCCTTCTGGATATTATTTATTGATTTCCTTCTGGATATCTACATACAGAAAGACTAGAGCAGGATATGGGTTCACTTCCTTTCTCTACACTCTGTTAATAGGGTGTTTTTAATCTCAGAATTGATTAGTTAAATTGGGCTGCATTCTAATTTTTCTCCTTTGCTATTAATACAGATCATGGATACATGATACAATACATGGAAATATTTGTTAGTGAACATCAAAACATTAGCATTCTTGTGGGCAAATGGATCGCCTGGACTTGAAGATTTATTTTCAGTTGGATAGGCCTCTGTTGGTCATAGTGGTAAATCCAGTCTTCTTACTGCACTGCCATCTGTTTATACTCATTGGCAAAATTCATCCATTGGCAACAAATGAATGATCTGATCATTTGAAACTAAAACTACATCTCCAAGCATTTCTGCATTTATAGTGGGTTATTCTCTAAAGTCCGAATTGTTATAGGTGCAAATTCACCAGATAAAGACAGTCACAATAGTCTGCTGCTGTCACAGTCGCATCTTTTAATGAGAATATTGTCGCAGTCACGACTTTATTATGGGAAAATTGTCACAATCTTAACTTTAAAAAGTTGTTCTTTACAAATGGAGAAATTGTAGCAGATTTACTATGAGAATCTGCTGTTTGCGAATTCGACAGTCGAATTTGCACCTTAGTGAATAACCCCTATAAAATATTTGCTTCCCCTCATGGGAAATGAAAAATTATTATTGCCATCTACAAGGAGAAGCTACCATGGGTAACATAGGTTTTAATATTAACGTAAGTAAGCTGATTATCTGCAGCAGTCATAATTTTGTGCAAATACCTGTTCCATTGAGACACAGATTTAATAAATTAGGAAAAATTATGACTTAACAAGATATTAATTTCCTTGTCAATCACAAAGCTATCCAACTTTCTTTTTTTAATCCAAAAACAGAATGTTACATGCAGTGTACTGCATCACTACTTATATTAAAATTATAGGGGAGGGATTTCCTGCCAAAGGCAAAAGGCAGAATTTAACCCAGTTATATAGAACAAAAGTAGAGCGGCCAGGAAATTTGATTTCTGATTAAGCTGTAGCTTATATGCTAGTTCATCTGATTATTCAGCTGAAATAATATCCCACTGATCAATTCAATACTTAGCTTTTTATCCTAGGATCAGTTTAGAAATGTAAATCTTGTCCTCCCTAGATGACCACATCACCAAAGAATTCCTACTCAACAGAGTAAAACAATTAAAGGTAAAATTAAATCACACACGAAAGGCACATTGTTTATCCTTCTACTCTTTGATAAAGAGATGGAAAGAAAAGAATAAAAATGAAGACTTAGGTTACTGTATGTTGAAATATTGCCCAAATATGTGCTGTTTCAACTGAGAGGTATGTAGTTTCTGTGGGAAAAGGTTGTTATTAAACACTAACAAAGTGGAATACTTCTCTTAGGATACGAAAAACTTTATAGATTATGCCACTGTATAGGTTAGATTAACACAAACTAACTTAATTTCCAGGACTCAGCAAGGTACTTTAACTTACTTAACTCCATATACTAGCCGTATGTCAGGAAAAACAAGCAGTACATGAAATCCATTTTGCAAACTTAGTTCCTCCTCCTACCTGTGCCCCGGAGCACTTCTACCTTCTGAGCCGTGCAACCAAATCGCCTCACCTCAATGAAGCAATAATGAAGTGGATTGGTATGTAGCCATGTGCCACATAATTATGGAATGGACCCAGCTACTTAAAAATGGCAGCTATGAAGATAGCAGTTTAAGAATCGTGATCGTGCTACAGCTTGGATTTCTATAATACTTGTGATTTCTAAAGTTTCCTTGGAATAGTTCAACTTTATTAGAAAGCAGGATTTCGATAGAATATGGATTATAGCAGTGGTTTGGTTCTTTAAAATTTCTCATAGTTTGCTGATGCTGATTGATTCTTTCTAATTGCCAAGATTATTTTAATCTGCTTGAAAGCAAAATAAATAACAATTTTTAACAATACAATATATTAATGTGAAATTATTGGTCACTATTTTACTACTTTAATGCCAGGGAACCCTAGTTAACCTCTAGGCCTCTAGGGAAAGGGTATGGGTAACATTCCTTGACATCCTTCTTCTATATGAGCTTGCTTAATATAGGGGTGTGCTTTTACTGGTGCCTAGATGCATGATAGGCCAGGGAAGTGTTTTGTAATACTGCATTTTTTTTTTGCTAATAAATGGGCAACATTAAACTTCATTTTGTGGTCCCGTACCTTTCACCAGCTGCATCAATGTGCTGCCACACTCCCACTCTGTTATAGACCTCAATACTGCTATAACTTATATAAAAACTGCTATATACTTATCCTATTAGTAAATTATTACTATTCAATTATCTCTTTCATTGTCCTCCCTAGGCTCCATTCTTCTGTTACTCCCAGAAGAGAGGTGCAGGTTGAAAGCGCAAAACACCTACTGCAAATACTATTCCTTTTTGTGGATCACAGAACCAAGTGAAGTTATCACAGACTGTTCTGTTGTGGCTTTCTCTTCTCTTTGTGCCCAAAAATGCAGCTTGTAAAGGTTTGATGGGAAATTACTTTATAGCAGAAATACACAGAACTTCTAGCATCTTATATTAACTCTACCATCTCTCTACATAAGTTAAAGAGTGCTATCAGTGATATGACATGAATGGAAAAAAACATATTATCTACAAGCTATCAGACTCACGTGCCTCTATTATAAATATATTACCTAAATACTATGGGCCTAATAGGGGTCACACTGTGCAGGTCAGGCCTTACTAGCATTTTGCTTGGCAGTATGCAAATGTATCTGAAGCTCCTGCTGTGTTTGTCATTTCTTGTCTTTGCTGAAATGTCTGTGAGGCAAAGGCCACAATGTGGCAATATTGAAGTACCGAGAGCTATGCTGCCTGTTCAGTTTAGCACTGTTTTAAATTGATCCTTGCCTCTAAGACGATGTCAGACTAAACTAATTTTTCAGCTAGAATATTAAGTAAATCAAATACAGGAAAATTGTTTTTTTAATATTACATCAGGTCTTATAATAAAAACTAAAAACGTGACGGTCGGCTGCTGGATATATTTCTGCTGCTGAAGTGAACTGATTTTATTTAGCCAGTTTGGCAATGCAGTGCTACATTTCGTGTTGTATACAATAGAATAATAAAAAATATTACCAAGCATTAAAGTAAAAATACAGTATATCCATTGTTGTTATAAGTACTTTCATTTAAATTTCATATACAGTAAGTACTTAGCAACAGGCATCTGTCAAGTGAACAGAGTATCTAAATGTATTAAAATCTATATCCATAGTAATCATACTCATATCTATATTATTATATCAATTTACATGGACATCAGTCCGAAACACTATCCAAAACATTCTAACAGCATTAGCAGGGCTTGTTACAAGACCAAGATTCTTTATTTCACACCAATCAACATTTCAGGTTGATGATCCAACCTTTTTTGGCAATTCTTAATAATATCATGAAAATGGTAGGATGCTCATTGTCACCAACCAATAACGTCTGTTTTTGAATCACAGACAGAAACTTTGCATCTAAAGGAATCCAGCAGTAAAGCTTTTTTCACATCTGCAACTTGTCAAACCTACTCAGCAGGCCCAACTGCTCGACTGCTAAGGAATCTCAATGTTTTCCATAGGAGTTGCATTTACAAACATGGATTGCACTGTGTGAATGTGTGGGAGCAACCGCAATAGAAACAATGGGTTTAAATCCCAGGCAGACTGGCTTTACTTCTCCTACTAAAAGAAAAATTGTGACGCTCCAGCAAAACTTTATAAAGTAGAATGGATTTTATAAGGTTACACTTAAGAAACTTGAGCTGTGATTTTGCTGTTTTGATAGCAGACCTGAGGCGGCATATGGCATAAATCATTTCCTTGCCCTAGGAGATATTTGCTGGTTTTCTAGCCATTCTACCATCTTTCTCTGATACACATTTCATTGACACTTTTTAATCAGTTCAGGAACTTATTTTTTTCCTTATTGCCAGAAGTCAGCAGATTTAAATGTCTCACGTAATATGTAAAGATTTGTAAATTCATCACTAGTCATCTGGGTTAAATTCCCAACTGAACAGCTTTCCTACAAATCCAACAGCTGCTGTGAGATGAACTGATCTAAGATGTGTCCCAGATCTATGCACAGAACATATATATATTGCACCCTGCTGAGTTTAATTTTAAAATTGGCATTCGCCAATATGTTCCTTTAAGTGAGATTCACAGATGCTGATTGCATATACTGAATAAATTAGTTCATTATTAAAATAAGGTCATTTGAGCCCACAAACCATTAGCAGGAAAAACTATTAGCATAATTTCATAAGCTAATAAACCAAGTACAGAAATAGGAATTATGAACTTCTGGGTGATAAGTGTTTCTACAGAGATTAAAGGAACACAATTTTCTTATGCATATATTAACATTTTAAGAGTCAATTCATGCAAAAGCAATCTTTTCTGCATATATAAATCTTGGTTTTTATAATCTCTATATTTGGTCTCTAGAGTTCTTTAAAAGGAGATGACTTTTTGGATGAATTTTAATGACTTTAAAACAATCTGACAGTGAACCTTTTAGGGCATAATAAAACAAATTACCTGTCTATATTATAGCTCACTAGATTTAATAAGCAGCTACAGTTTAAAAGGAAGCAGGATAAAGTTTCAAACATAAATTTGCAAAAGAAACAAAGGATTGGACTTAAAGAGATAAATGCAAATCAGATGTAATAGATGATAATCCACAAGAGGTGCTCAGTAAATTATCGTATTAATTATTGGAACATAGCTTGGGTTAAGCATGCTCTCAGATTTATACATTCCATTTGATTCCCAGAAGTCTTGCATTAGCTGCCAACTCTAATGCCATAAACAACTAGTTCCACATCAGACAGACTTTGATAACTGAACTGCATTGACCGCCCTCCTCCAAACAATAGTAACATTTGCCAAAATGTATCAAGAGCAATTATAATTCAAATAAAAATGAAATGAAAGAGACAGGATCCTGGCTGTTAAGCCAGGAAAATACACAATAAAGAGATCCAACTGTTGCTGAATTACAGTTTCCTGCAGGTAATATAAAGAACTTCCCTATAGACAGAGTGAAAGCAAATCTCCCAACCAGGGGCGGGCAGAGGGACAACAGCGTTCCCCCATGACAGTGATGTAACAGCTGGCCATCCACTGATTTTTGATTGGTCAAGCACTGGTGATGTCATTAGTGTTGTCACTGGCGTCCTGTCTACTTTATTCTTATTGGATGGGTGCTGGTGGGAAGCCTGGTATTAGGTACCGGGATGGGGGAAGTACAGGGTCTCAGAGATTGGGGACAGACTTGGGTCCTTGCGACAGGACCTGAAAAATGGGACTGTCCTGTGAAATCTTGGACACTTGGATGGCATGTAAAAGATGCCTAAAATAGCCATCCTGCAGATGTAGCAGAAACATATAGACTAATAGAAGTAAAGATGATGTGGAGGGGTGCAGTATCAAAACACAATTTAATGTAGCAAGGTACACTAAAAAACTAAGTGGTAAAGTGATTAGCATTTCTGCTTTGTAGACCTGATGTATGGATTCCATTCCATTCAGGACATAATCTGCTTGGAGTTTGCATGTCCTCCTTGTGCTTGTTGGTTGTTTAGGTAAATTAGATTGTATGGCCCACAGGAACAGAGTGATAATTTCTCTTGGAAGAGACATATACACTAACATAATTCAAACATGCATGAGATAGATAAGATCTATAAAATACCCAATATAATGAGCAGATTTGATAAATCAACTGTTGTTTTTTTCTGCCACCAAATTTTATATTTTTATCCATCAACTATGGGAGTTGTTTGGAGCTGTAGTTTAGCAACTTTAACAACTAAAAAAGATTTGTTCAATATATGCTTAGATACGTATGTCTATTAGCAAAGTCTGTTGAAAGTTAAATGTAAACATTGTGTTGAGAATTGTCTTCTTCAGACCATCTGTATCTCCTACTATAGGGATAAAGAGGAGTGTTTGTAAATGACTTTTCATCTCCTTAGAAATTACAGCATTCCACTATTAAAGGTGAAATTATCATGCACATTTTACTCAGGTGGCATATATAAAGTATATACTGTATGTTGGGTGCAACTGCTAACTATGACTGTCCGTGGATTACTTACTTTAAAGTGATGTTTTGGTACAAACCTGTACATTTTCAGACAAATAAATGGATTACCATACATCATTATAAAACCATAAAAAATAACATATCAATTAGATCGATAATTACTACTTGGTGACGTGTACAAGGGCATATTAGAGGCTCAGACTAAGATTAAACAATACATTTCTAAAAAACATAATTAATTTAATGTATTTGGGATTAATAAAAATAAACCTGAGTTTAGGTCAGACCTTATGGGGAAATCCATCTTAATCCTAGATTCACTTATTCACTTATTTGTCTGAAGAAGGTGCAGCCTTGTCTCAAAACATGACATTACATTTGTGCAATTTTTCAGCAAGACTAGTGTTCGTTTGCATTTGTGTAGATCCTAAAACATGCACTTAAATATATTGGGTGAAATGAAACATAGGGGGCAATTTTAAATGTGCAATTTCATGGTAACACAGTTTGTAAGACCAAAATTAGGCCATTCAATTCAATCTATTATCTTGCAATTTTAATCCAGAGGAAGGCAAAAAAATCCATGAGGCAAAAGCCAATCTATTAGGGAAAAAAATTCCTTCTGACTGTTAGTATGGCAAGCAGAATAATACTCAGGATCAGGAACCCACCCCCCATACCTTGGAACATTTCTACACCTATAAAATCATCCTTTCCCCTTTTTGAACTTTTTAGTGAATTCACCATGACAAACATGACAACTGCTCAAGCAATGTTTCATTCGTTCATTTAGACATAGAGGATGCCCCCTTGATGTACTTACAGTCCTTGGTATAAATAGATTATTGGAGAAGTCTCTGTAGTGACCTTTAACATATTTGTGATTTGTTACTAGGTTACCCTTTGTTGTCTTTTATTATAAATGAAATAACCTCAATTTTAAAAAGTTGTCTACATTTGCTCTGTCTTGTGAGTTGATGCCCAAAATTGAACACAATATTCCATGTGTGGTCTGACAAGTGATTTGTAAAATGACAGAATTATGTTCTTGGCACTTGCATGTGTGCCCCTTTTGATGAACCTCATGATTTTGTTGTCTTAGCTGCAGATGCTTGATACTTTGCACAGTTTAGTATCATCTTTAAAAATGAAACCGAATTGCTAGCAGTTCAATGCCTCTACATGATCATTTATAAATATCCACATTCTGATTTCTAGCACTGAGCCAGTTACTACTTATTTTACAAACATTTCCAATAGTCCAAGCATTATCATTTTATGTAGCCAAACTTTATGATATGGAAACAAATGCTTTGGACAAATCAAGTTATATGACAACCAGCAACTCACCCTAGTCCATTTTAGAATGGAAGTCCTCATAGAAGCTTAGATTAGATTCACAGGATCAATATCCCATAAACCCATGCAGATATGGAGTTATACATTTATTTATATTGATATA